>UCOL01005829.1:0-10723 GCA_900474335.1 Ormyrus nitidulus | reverse complement strand
CATTATTATAACAGATTTTTAGAACAACTCCAAAAATTACTATCACAAAGCTTCCTCTAGAAGGAAGCAAACAATTTTCAATGAAGTAATCCAGGCCTTTTTATTTATCCACTGCCCAATTAAAAATTTTTTCATTTCAAAGTCAAGTACCGCTACCTACTGATTGAAACCACTGGCCGAGAAAAATGCCTACCTGATGAAATGATCCGTCTTCTTTTCTATATCCAACTCGACTTCGTCCCTGGGAATGCACCAACTCTTGAGCAGCATCTCAGCCAGACAAACGATCTTGGCCCTCCTGAGCCAAAAATTCAAGGCCTTGGCACAAACGGAGACGGCCGTCAGGAAGGTGAACATGATGTCCGTGAAGAAGTTGATGTCGAATTCGGTCAGCAGCAGCAGGAGGCCCTGCATCGTGACGAGAATGTACGTGCCGACGATGACCAAGGCCGAGAAGATGTTGTAGCAGAGCCTCTTGGAGCCCGACCAGCCCAACGGCAGCCAGACTCCGCAGAGAGACAGCACTTTGAAGGTGAACGTCAGGGTGTGCATCGTCGCGAACGAGTGCCGACGACTGGCGATATTGTTTCGCCGCAGCAAAGTTATGGATTCGTGAATATTTTATCCGATAATGGATACTGGCTCAATATTGTACGAAATAGGTTTCCTGGATACGGACCGCCGTATTTTTCTTTGGTCATCCGTGACGCGAAGTGTTTTGGGAAACTGACGCTTTCTCGAAGGGGAATTTTTCGAGGTTGAATTTTTGTGTACATTAAAATTTAAAGGTTTTTAAATGTTGCCTTTGTAGAAAGACGTTGAATTAAAAAGCCTTGATGGTTTGCAACAATTTTTATATATAAAAATTAGTAAGTTCCTTCGCAAGTTTGATGTTCGATTTTCATCTTCTCGTTTAAATAAGTCTAAAATTGATATCGCTTCATTTAATGTAATTCATATATAATTTACATTTAATTTAATATGTTTAAAGTTAATTAATAAAAAAGGGCATGTATTTAAATAACTATGGAACGAATGCAGCATAATTCAGGACAGCCTAACGAAGCAATAAATGCTTAATTAGTGGGATAAAGACTTTCGCGGAAAATGCATATAGTATAAAAAAGTCATCAATAAGAAATCGAAGGCAGATTCAAGGAAAGATTAGCTATCAAAAGGAATAATAAATTCTTGTATAAAAAAAGAAACCCTGTATTCAACAAACTTAAAAGATAATCTAATAAAGATCAACTAAAATTAGAATATAAAAAACGAATAATAGATAAATAAATAAATAAATAAATAAAGATAAATGCATCAATATAGCTACAAAAATGAAAGGTGAAAAAAAATTACATTAACATATCTATATAGTAACAATCCTAAATCACTTTGGTCTGTAATAAACAGTAAACAAAGTAAAAAAAGTAAATAAAATAATATAATAAAAGAAATACTAAATGAAAAAAAAGCAAAAATTAAAGGACCGCACAGAGATAGTTAATATAATGCTGAATTCATGTTACTCCACGCTAAGAAAAGAAATGAGCAATAGAATAAATACCCCAATGGGGATAAATAAAACAATTAAATGACCAAAATCTAACACTATAAGACAATGTTTATAAAGCGTACGGATAAACATAAGGTGCAAAAAATTATTGATGGTTTGAAACTAAAAACCAGTGCTATAATTGCTTGTAGTGGTGCTTCTAAGAATAAAATACAAATGCTGATCTTGATAAACAATTGTGTTATCAAAAGTTGCTGTTATTCACTCATCAATGACGCAGTCTGTTACTTATCTTATTTCATTTAACTAATTCTTTTGGGTTTTAAATTCACCTGGTTAACAATTTCATTCAATTTTTTTTAAAAGTGAACACTTTCAAATGCGTTGAAACGTAAATACTTCACGTACGTAAATACGATCACCAGATTTATGCTAATACCTGAATACAAAACTGAAATTATGTCATTGTATTTATTAAAACACTGCACCTAAAAAGAAAAAGAGAATTATTTGAATCGTTTAATGAATTAATTGTATTAACAGATTGTTTAAATAAAAGTACATTCAACAGCTCATTGGCTACTTTTATTTCCGGTTTATATGTATGATTAGTAACCAACTTTGTTATTCACTGAGCGATAAATTTATAGAACGATTACATTAGTGTGAATCGTGCGAAATTTGTGCAACTGAAATATGATGGAGTATATAAGTTCGGAATTTCACTTTCCTTTGCGCTTTCATAATGTTGAAAATCAGCCTTTTGGTCTTCGCAGTCTTACCTCTTTTTCAAGGTAACATCTGTTTTTCATATTTTTCACTTCCCAAACTCTGCTGCAAATACTTACTTGAAAATTCGTAGGAGGAGCGAACGCAAAAATATCTAGAATCGTAAATGGAGTAGAAGCTCGACCTGGCGAATTTCCTTATCAGGTGACATAAACGTGAATTTTAGAAAATTTAATTTTACCTCAACTACATACTTTTGTCCAATTTTAATGAAGGTATCTTTACAAATAAATTGCTACCATAACTGCGGAGGATCGATAATTGACTATTACCACGTTCTTACAGCAGCACACTGCGTTATAGGGTAAGTAGATGCTTAATTACTTTTTCATCAGATGAGCATAATTTTTTATTTTTCTATTAGCTTGAAAGTAGAGAGTTTGAACATAGTGGTGGGCACCATAAATTTACAAAATTTTAATGGATCTGCTGCCGACTACAGAGTCGCAACTTACTTCTATCATGAGAGTTACGTCGTTGGAAACGGTTGGAAAAACGACATCGCTATTGTTCGAGTAAGAAAGCTACTTGTAGTTTTAATATAAATCATTATAAACGCCTTTACTGCTCAATTTCTTAAAGTGGTGCTGTTTAGTTTGCAACATTTGCATATTTTCCTTTAACATATGCTACCGAACCAATCAGTGCAAAATGTTTATTTAATAACTTTTTATCCTTAGATGGGTTTATAGCAAGCTAATATTCGTATATACATATACATATATTATTAATCTCATTTTGTAAAAGATACAAGGTCCATTTGTATTCAACAATTACGTGCAGCCAGCGAAACTTCCTGCTGTTAACCACGTGGTGTACGACCGTCAAGAAGGTGTTGTCTCTGGATTCGGAAGACTTTATGTAAGTTTAATTAAGACACTTAATCAACAGTAAGACGTATGACAAATGAAATTTTCTTTTGATAAATAATTCAGGGAAACGCTGGCCTGTCTCCTATACTGTATAAAACGCAAGTTTTCGTCGAGAATAATTCAGATTGCCAGAGTTATCACGCAACAGACGAAATAAGACCAACGAATATTTGCACTCGCAATCCAAACATGGTGACCGGATTCTGCACAGTAAGTGAGCCACTTTGAAATATTTTAATATAGTTCCGCAGAAATTTTCGAGTATTCAAATGAAATTTAGTCAGTTCCAAAGCCGTTAAGATATATAGTCCGGGTCCTCAACGATGGTTCGAATTTTTCAGGGTGATTCCGGCGGTCCTCTGACGATAAACGGATTCGTGGTAGGTGTGGTTTCCTTCTCGCTCGATCAGGGATGCGCCGGTAATGAGATGTTGCCGCAAGTTTACACCCGAGTCAGCGAGTACACTTACTGGATTCAGAATACTGTTCAGAAATAGATTTGCGCGTGTAAAAAAAATGGCAAGAAGTTGTTTCTTCGATTAATTAAGAGGTCGCTCTTGCTAATCTTTTAATAATAAATGAATAAATGATGTTAATGTATAGAAAATAAAGATTGCTTCGTTGCTTGATTTTATTAGCTGTAATACTTATGTTTTAAAAGCTTTATATTCGCAATTTTGTGACATTATTGTTTTTAAAATGTTAACCGTGAATTTGACTGACATTATCTGTGTAGTTAGTTTGAAATACAAATATATTTCGTATAAGTTTTTCTCAACTTTTTCGAAATTTTAATATAAGTATCAGATTTTTGGATGAACTTGTTTTATTTAATATATATTTTATTTACATTTTCTCTTTCGAGAACGTGACGTATTTATATTTTCAATGCATATTTGTTTTTAAATATAAAAATAATAGTCATATATTTCACCTAAAAATATAGTTAAATGAATTTTGGACAAAAAATAAGGACTACTACACAGAGAGAAAGGATTACTAATATGTAGTCATATTCATTAATATTAAATGAATATGGCTACATATTAGTAATATTCATTAATATTTAATGAATATGACTACATATTAGTAAATATTAGTAATTTTTCTCTGTGTGTAGAAGAAAAAGAAGGCTTACATTCATTAACTAGTCGATTCCTTCAGAAAATTAAAAGATGAATAGGATACTTTTAGAATCTGAAAATAAAAGCGTCTTATTAACTCAAGTTTATTATTAATGTTGAGTGATTACTGCGCACTTTAAGAATTATAACGCACTAACACTCTTGAAAGACTCGACCCCAAGCACAAGAAAGTGTGCGCAGCTCATTACGACGGGCTTTGTGGTGCGAAGCATTATGACGAGCAAAGTTCTGTTTGCCGGAACGCTCAGCTGCGTCCAGTCTATGGCGTAAATGTCGAGCCCGAAATCCATGCTCTGTAAATTTTTAATTCGGGCGTAACTCTGCTCTTGCAATTCGAGTGGATTTACGTCGGATACCTTTAGAGTTATTTCGTTCCCGAACCAGCAGTAACTGAAAAACTGAGCCAGCATGCAAGTGAGGTAGCAGACGTCCATGACGTACTGCAGGGCTGCCACGTTACCTTTGGATAGTTCGAAAATCAGCACGGACAGGATGAGGGAGCTGGCGAAAAATTGGCCCACTATTACGTCTTCGAATGTGTCGTTTATCTTGCTCGCGTATCTGAAACAGTTTTTTGAACAGTTTTAACCTTCTCGAGCAGTGCGGGAGGTTTCACGTTTTCAAGCTGCTCTCGCAAAATAAACACACACAATTGAGCCTAACACGGACTGTTCAATACTACTGACAGAAAGCGATAATGATGGTTATTACAAATACCCAATTATCATTTCTACCCATAAAATTACACCAAAAAGTAACCGAGATACCAGTTCATAATATTACTCACTGCATAATATAATTATGATGACGAACAGCCTGCCTAAGAGTGTCATTCTCAAGGCCTCTGATACTCCGGTACTCCTCCTGCCTCTCCTTCGCCAGGCTCACCTTCTCAGGCAAATCACTCAGCCTGTGTTTCAGGATATCCAGCTGTGTGCAGGCCTGATGCATGAACCCATTGATGACGACGTCCAGGGTGATGTTGAGGAAGGAACCGAGCACCAGGGCCAGCACCTCGCAGCCGTAGGTGAACCAGAAGCTGGGCTCGTGGCCGCGGCCCGTGTCGTAGGGCAGCCAGACCGGCAGGAGCAGCTTGCGCTGCTCGCCCCTGTTCTGCAGCAGGGACAGCAGCAGGTAGCATGCCACCGTCGACTGCGCCATCACGTTCACCGCTATCGTGTATTGCCTGTACACGGGGTTTCGCCGTTTTTGTTCACGGTTCGTCGTGAGCGTTTATTTGGTCATTACCGGCGACTTGCTGCCGTGCTGAAGAAATTAATGGAAGGAAATAGGTAAATTTCTTGAAATTATTTGAATTCGATAAAGTAATTATAATTTGCAGTAGCAGCCCTAGTACAAAGAACTTATAAAAACTGATAAAATGGGGTCATCCCGGGTGCAAATACACACATTAAAACCCTTTAAACCCTTTTATCGGTTTTTATAAGACACTTTCTACTGCATACAACGACTTGACTTAATTTATCCATTAATTCCTTCAACAAAGCCCGTCAACGCTAATAAACTATATTCATTAAGAAAGCTTCATTAGTCACTTCTTTTCCCCAGGAAGAAAATCCTCCTACCTTATAAACTCGTCACAATTTTTCTGAATAGTCTTCTCCTCGTCATCCCTGGGCAGGCAACAGCTCTCCTTCAGCATTTCCGCCAGCTGAATGATATTCCTCCTTTTAAAGAGCATATTGGCGGCCTTGGAGCATACCGAGACGAACGGCAGCAGCGTAAACAGCATCTCGTTGAAGACCTTCAAATCAAGCTGGTCGACGGTCGCCATCAGCACCATCTGCAGCAGACAAACTGCGAATGACACGAAGATCATCAGCAGCGAGAAAAGCCTGTAGCAGAAAATGAGAAAGCTCGATTCCCAGTGCACCGGAAGCCAGACGCCCGACACCGAGAGTACTTGAAAGGAGAGCGCGAAGACCTGCATTTTTGCCGCTACGTCCGCATTCTCCGGAATTCTAATTCAGAGGCTTCGGAGAAAAATTGCGTGCTGACTGGCGGAACTCGCGTCTGTCCTAAGCTTACTGCTCGAGGGTAAATAATTTATTCGGTAATGGCGGATAATTACAGCGGAAAATAATGTTTTGTATTTTGTTTCTATAGATGAGGCTTCTATTTTGCGCTCTCTTGACTGGTCGGTAATTAGGAGCGTATAACATATTCCTCCATTAAATGGAATTCTTTATTTTCTTGAACGCCATGAGTCCGTCGATGATTGGCATTTAAAATTGGAGCTTTCAATTGAATTTTATACACTTTTTCTACGTATTTCGTGAGTCTTGCTCAAGTATTCTTATGAAAGGCAGACTATGAGACTATCGAGTCAATTTTTACTTGGAAAAATTTTAATTCAAGTAAGGTACATTGCAAATTTTTAAGATTTTTTTTGCTGTCAGTTATTTATTTTTAACTCTATTTGTTTAGAAAATAGGTAATTTATAATGATTTGTAGTTTTTTAAAGGAGTGAAAATTTGATTTTAAGTAAAATTAGTAGACTAGCGTCACTACGTCAAAATTCAAATGTGAAATTTGATTTCAAATTCTTCGAACCGAGCGACGGAACAATTTATTTAAAAACAACTGAATCAATTGAAAAAATATATTTTATATTTTCATTATAATAGAGCGCGTACTTATCACTTTCAAAATCGAAAACATTCGCTCTCTCGGGAACTGCGATAGTTGTAAAGTTGGGACGCTCAGAGTTCCAATTTACAACGGCATTTACTGAAAAATTATCACAATCCATTAAAACTAAATTAAACTATTGTAATTCCAGAGATGCCGAATTTTTTCAACTTTATTATAGTGATATTGACCCACCCGATTATAACTAAAACTTCGAAACATTAAAAAACACCGTATTCGTGCCGTTGTAAATTGGAACGCTGAGTGTCTCAACCTTACAACTATCACAGTTCCCGAGATACCGAATGTTTTCGATTTTAAAAGCAATATTTACGCGCTCTATTAATACCTAAATGGATATTGTTTCCGGGCCGTTCCAAATTGGACTTTCAGAGTTCCAAATGTTGGAACTACCACAATTTCATAGGAAATAACTACTTTGAATTTTATTAGCCATCATGCTTACGCGCTTGATTAAAAGACTTCAACATGTATACACGCGGGTCGTATTCACGCCGTTCGAAGATACCAAAGATCAATCCAAAAGATAAAATAACAAATGAGTACAACTCTACAAAAAAAACAACGATTTTGAAATGGGAACCGAACGCAATGATGAAGAACACTACAACATCATATCAGAACAAGGGAAGCAAGTATTATCAAAACTCATTAAACGACAGCACTGACAATTCTCAAACAGCAAAAAAAGAAGGTAATCACCACCTACAATTACTTGCGACATAAATATAAGAACACTTATCACAGTTCTAAAAGGCAAAATTAAAGCAGGCAATGCATTTTTTAAAAATTCTATCGACAATGACCACACTATTTTTACCAAAAAATAAAAAGTTAAAAACCTTGGTATTAAAAGGATTAAACAAAGGTTATGATGAAGAAGAAATCAAACAGAAACTAGACAACCTAAAAATTCAAAATCTAAATATTCTAAAAGTAATAAAAATGAAAACAAAAAATAACAAAGAAGACTCAGACAAACCCAACATATTTATTATACAATTATCACCAGAGAGAGACAGAGAGAGAGAGTGAATTAAAATACATCACAAGCGTTAAAACAATCTGTTTCCAAAAAATTAAGTGGGATAAATACAAAAGGAAAATTGTATTTCAATGCCGTAATTGCCAAAGGGTTCGCCACTCAAGTAAAACGTGTAATTTAGGTGCGTCAAATGCACTCTTGAACACAAACCTGGCGAATGCAAATTAATAGAAAAGAATAATGATAAAGTCACCTGCGTAAACTGTAAACAACAAGGATACACTGCCTCTTACAGAGGCTGCCCTTACCTCAAGGTAGCGTAATTAACAGCAAATAACAATAAAAATACAGCATTGAAAAATAGAAAATTGAGTATACAAAAAACGATATAAAATGGACTTTCACTGCTAAAAGGTAAAAATTAAAACTTAACTTATACTGACACAGTTCATACATAATGCACAAGTAAATTTAAATCGCGGAGCATAAAATTTTGAAAACATTGAAAATAACATCTTTAAACATTAAAAATCAAACCAATTCTTCATCCAAAGAAGAACAAACTAATCAACTAACGAATATTCTATCAAATCTAAAATCAGAAATCATGAATACTTTAAATTCTCAACCAGAATTAAGACAGGATATAACGTTGATAATGAATCAAGTTCACCTAAATAATGAAAAAATCAAACTAATTTAGAAGAAGAATTTCCAATATGGAATAACACAATTACCAAACCCAAACAACGAAGAGCTAAAAAGCCAGGGGCCGGTCCAATATTAAGTTATTTCATTTCTAAAACGTTTCGGTACTATGTTCAATCTCAAAAATACATTTTTGAAAGATGAAGTAACAAAATGTTCAAAATCACGATATTAAATGCGACAACTTAAAATGGTAACGAATTTTGGAAGAACTAATTTTACGGTAACTAATTTTCTCCTTCCTGGAAAAAATTAGTTAAACAATGTAGAGGTTTACAGCTTATTGTAAATTTTTTCTAGGTGGCACGGATGGTGTAGTGATAGAAATAAATAATTTTTGAACGTCACCCATAAGATTTTTCGATACATCTAAATATATTGTTGCGCGCTGCGCAACATCGACGATTTTCGTCAAAAAAAGGAAAGAAAAAAAAAAGAATCATTAGATTGAAATTACCTCCTGGTTGAGTAAATCTTACTTTAAATCTCTTTTAAAAAAGCCTTATTTGCTTCTTTAGATCGATCGGTGTTTATTACTCGGTTCAAACTAACTGCTTTTTATTATAATTTTATCCACTATTCGAAAATATTAACGATACTCACCTGACATTAGCAATTAGCACTTTAATTATTATTGTAATATAGTTTCACTATGATTAATATTCAGCCACCTTATTACTCGTGGTTGCTTGTGTTTTTCAAGGGAAAACGGTCCCATAATCGTATCATGCGATCGTCACATTGATAACTCGCCCAAAGAAAATTGCATTCGAGACGACTCTTGTACCTAAAGCGCACTTATTTTTATTTCGAGATATCTATTATTTACTGACATTTTCTACACAACTGTTAATAAAAGGATGTTTTTTTTTCAATAATTTGTTTTTTAAATTAACCTTCTAATAAAATATAATAATATCAACAATATTAAGAAATATTTTATAGAGAATTCTTTTTAAAAGTCCAATTTTTATTTTAGGTTCTATTTTCGTTATCCAGAATATTGTCATGATTCACCATGATAATTTTATGCTTGGGAACGATTCTTCTTTTTGCCTTCTGCAGAAGTGGACTTGATCCATTATTGGAAGGTCATCAATTAAGCGCGTACGGCCTTCTATGCAAAACGTGCATACTGCCGTGGTCACCATGCGGATTCTGAGCTGCTATGATAAATCTCATATTTCCATAGAGTCTCATGAACGATATTGGATATGATGTATCGAACTTATTAGGTCCGTAACTAAGAACTCCAACGAGTTTATTTTGGTAAATTAATCCAGATCCGCTGTCCCCCTATAAATAAAAGGTAACTCAGACAAATCTGAATTTGTCTAAAGAAAGTATTTACACTTGCCATCCAAGCTGTACGAGATACACTTTCATCTACATTAATCACACAAATTGCTTTTTCGAATAGTGGACATTCATTTCTGCCGAGTATTCTAACATTCATAAACCTATTTATGGTGTTACTGGATCTCGTTGGACCGGTCCGTCCAATTATATCCCACCCGAATCCGCAAAATGTAGCAACTTGATTGACGCCGGCATTAGAGCGTGGATCCAATACTTCCAAAGATATGATCGTTAGCATGTCTGGATGTCGTTGTACGCCCAAATTTGCACTTAACTAAAAACACAACACGCATATTAAATAATTCAAAATATTTCTCAATTTCACTGCGTCTTACTTCGGCAACAGCTATATCTTCGTAAAGAAACTGTCTATTAGATCCTGCGGGGACGAAAACCCTAAAGATATCTATTTCGAATCCTGGACCATTCCTGTGGTTTGTACCCGCTATAACTTTTGCTGTACCGTGAGGGTAGTACATCTCTTCAATAAGGCCGTTGTTTCCTATTTTCATGAAACAATGAGCGGCGGTCAGAATATATTTTTCACTTATGATGCTACCGCCGCACGAATATTCGTATGCATTTGCTAGACCTTTCTTTCTGTGAATGGATACGTGGAACTTAAAGAGATGACGATCATCAGGTATGCCATTGATTATGGGAGATGCTGTCGTATTT
>UCOL01005828.1:0-10732 GCA_900474335.1 Ormyrus nitidulus | reverse complement strand
CACACACATCCATGTAGACATTTTTCAAAAACAATTTATTCTTGTTCCTGACACCTTAAAATACAATTATAACAGGTTTTTCAAACAACTCCAAAAATCACTATCACAAAGTTTCCTCTAGGAGGAAGCAAAAGAGCGAAATTAATTCTGAATAATTAGCTGAAAGATAAATGTTTAAAAGAAATTTAAAAAAAAAATGATCTGGTAAAACTTTCTTTAAAAATTTAGTGAGTAAAGATTAATTAAAAAATTTGCAAAAAACTCGTATTAAAGTTCCTCGTCTTATTAAAAATTTTTATTTATTTTGGAAGAATTTTATTTGAACTGTAATTATGCTATACAGTTTTATCAAAGCAGAAGGCACAAACATTATTTTTAAAACAGCGTAGACTCAAATTTATTATTTTTAAAATAATTAAAATAATGTAATAACATCACGTTAAAAAAAACACCAGCAAATCAATTTAAATAAAAAAAATTGCTCAAAATTATTCCTCAAAAATTCGCATTCAAAAAGACCCTACAATCGTCTCTCGATAAGCGCCGAAAAGAGCCTCCGACAAATTAGCCGAAAACGCCGGAAGACTCGCTTACGCGCGAATCCCCGAGCCCTCGATGCGAATGACAACGAGCCGCGCGCCGCACATATCCAATGCCAGTTCCCGCGGCTCCGAGAAAATATTCCGATTGGAAATTCGCGGCTACGCACAGGGCCGACATTTCGCTTTATCCAGTCGGGCGTGACATTGCGCGGAGAGACGGAAACCGTCGGGAGACGAGATAATCGATCATATTTTACACTTTGACTCGGGAGCTCTCCTTTTTCTCGACCCCCCCCCCTCCCTGCGGGCGGGGAAAGAATCCCGAGCTCGCGGGTGATTAAAATGCGCTGAAAAAAATCTTACAGCTGAATTCGATAAAGTATTTGCCTTCGCCGCGAGCGAGGCGGCAGAAAGAAAATATCATTTTCGCGCCGGGGAATGTTTAAGCTCCGAACTAAAGAGTACTTGGATTTTCGCTTAAGGTTCGTGTTTGCGGCGCTTCTCTCTCTCTCTCTCTCTCTCTCTGAACTGACGTTCAGCTGCGAAATTAATTTAACGCCGTTTCTCGGGCTTTTTTTATTTTTATCAATTCAGTGCGGCGGAGCAAATCGTTCAATTGTGATCGGCTGCGTAAATAGTATTAACAGTAGTTAATAGTCGAATTGAATTTACCTCGTTTAGTTAAAGAGTGATGCGCGAAATACCTATTCAATTGGTCTTGAATTACCGGATAATGCTGCGGAGCCTGCGGTTACATTAATATTCTCGGTGATTTTCGAATAATTGTCAGTGTGACTATGCGTTAACGTTTTTATTTCCTTTTTCATGCTTTATTTTAAAATGTCTTTTGTCTGTACTTATAGATGCTTGTTCACGAATACTTTGAGGCATCACTTACATCCAGTGGAATAAACACAATCGACTATACGAACTAAAAACGCGAATTCCTTTTGTAAAAGACATATTTTTGGAAAAATATTGTCCAATAAACTTTTTGTTTTGTTAATAAACTCCTATTCGTAATCAGACCGACTATTAATTACATTTAACTATCAAAGCGAAAAACTTTCCAAAAGAAAACACTTTCTCATATACAAGAAAAACTTGCGTGATTAATTTCGAAAAAGGCCATATTTATCTTAAACGCGAGTTTGCCGTCCCCGGATTTTATTTCGTAGGGTCGCTCTCGATTTTCCTATCGAGATTAGTTCCCGCCTATTTTTCTAGATGATTGCCGCGTCGCCTCTCCCCCGAAGAGAATCATTCCCGGCTCGTCTCATCTCCGTCGCCTCCGCCGCCGTCGCGCGGCTTAGCTCTCGAGCCGTGAAAATTAAAGGACGTCCGACGCTGCGCAAATATTTATAACTCATCGAGCCGCGCTGAAGATGTGTTTAAATTAATTTTCGCCTCAGTCTCGTAATTAAGACTTTCTCCATTAAAGTAGAGTGCACGAGTGCTCGATGGGGTATGCGAAGCTTGCGAAAATATAGGGGGGGAGGGGCTTATGAATTCGACATAGGAGAGAATACATTGCGGGAGCGGGGTTAATTAATTAAAACAAAACTAATGACAAAGTTTTCCTAAGGGACAGGCAAAATTAATACAAGTTTAGATGAAGTCTTTTGATCGTTATACTCTTCATCCAGCGGCATTTATCTTTGTCGAGAGCGGCATCAGAGTCCCATGTAACATTCAATAGACTAGAAGTTGCATTAAAACTGTATATATATCTCTCTGCCGATGTAAAATAAATTGAATCAGCCGACACGAGCATTCCTTTTTAAAAAAGCAATGGTGGGATGCTCTAAATTTCGAGCAGTGTATAGGGGCTTAAATTCACAAACAGTGCGTTTATCGCCAAGACGGTTTCTCGATTTAAAAATTCAATCCTTCAGAAGCCACCTTGACTCGAGCAACAAAAATTTATCGCCAAGACGGTTTCTCGATTTAAAAATTCAATCCTTCAGAAGCCACCTTGACTCGAGCAAAAGAAAAAACAAAAAGCTCGTGCTTACCTTGCATTTAGGATATTCCTCCTCGGGAGCCGTCCTCTTCCATCCCAGGAGGGGAGGTATGCAGATGACCGCGGACAGCACCCAGACCATGGCGATCATCACCGCTGCCCTGCCGGGCGTCCTCTTCTTCAGGTAGTTCACCGCCTGAGTGATGCTCCAGTACCTGTCCAGACTGATGAGGCACAGGTTCATGATGCTCGCGGTGCACAGTAGCACGTCCATCGCCGAGTGTATGTCGCACCACCAGTAGCCGAAGATCCAGTAGCCCATTATCTCGTTGGCCAGTGAGAAGGGCATTATCACAAGACCGAGAAAGAAGTCCGCGACCGCCAAGCTGGCGATGAACCAGTTCTGTATGTTCTTGAGCGCCTTCTCCGTCGCGATGGCGATAATGACCAGCATGTTACCGATGACGATCACGATCATCAGCAGCGTCACCACGACCGAGGCGAATATAATGTGCGGTAAACCGTAACCCGACGGGTACACGTCCTGCAGTATGTAGGTGTTGTTGTACAGGCTGCTGTTCCAATCCTGGCTGTCGTTCCTGTCGCCGAACGACAGGTTGAACGTCGACTCGATCGCCGACATGGCGCCGTAGCCGAATAGTAGCTGCTCCGAGGAGCCGAGGTCCGTCATCTCGTAGGCCTCCTGCGAGGTCGAGTCGCTTTCTAAGTCCAGCAGCTCGGTGCTGCTGTCCGTCGCCTCGTCCGGTGCCGAGCGCTCCGCCTCTTCCTCGGCGGAGCCCGTGCACTTGGTGGCGCAGAGCACCAGTCTCACTTTGTCCTTGTCGATGATCAGCGCGTCGCTGTCCTCCGTTGAGGTCAACTCTCGGTCGGGAGTCAACGACGAGCCGAGACGAGGAATCGGAGGACGATACAAGGGCAGGGAAGCTGCTTCCACTGTCGATAATAGCTTCGAGGAGCCAGCTGCGTTATTGGTGAATGCGCGAGCAACGCTCCACGTGTTCATGTTATTGGCCAAGAGGTCGCTCGCCGTACCAGGACTACCGGCCGCCGAGCCATCGATGCTCATCGCGAGCCTTTGCCTCGCTACGACAGCAGTGCCGGACTGCGGTTGCGGCTGCTGCTGCTCCTCCAGCTGCTGCTATCTTATCAGTTGCTCCGCTGGGCTGGCCGAGGGATCTGGCTGCTGCTGCTGCTGCTGGCAGGAGCGGCAGGTCGGGCTGCTGTTGCCGCTGCTGCTGCTTTCGGTGGACTGTCCGCTGCGAGCGCTCGCCGGCTGGACCAACGCTGAGTCCAGCAGCAGCAGCTGGACCAGCAGCACTTTCCTCAGCAATTCGCATCTCGAGGAGGAGGCCAGCGACGCCCTCATTGCCCGACGACCGACTTCACGTCTCCGTCCTCATCTCGCGTCAAGCTTCTTTTTTTTTCGAGGCTCTCTGCCGCTTCGTCCTCTATTTTATCAGCTGGCTCTTGCCGCTGCTCAGATCCCCATCTTCTCCCTGCAACTGGGTTCGCTGCCTCCTTTTTCTTTTTCCTTCCTATTGCGCGCTTAATCTCTATCGGCTTTAAGCTGCCTCGCCGGCGTCCTCATCCCTGCTTGGGCATCTCTGATTAGCAGGCTCCGCTCATTAGATTAATCGCACGAGTCGTCTCGATATCCCCGCTAAAGCGCCCCGTTGTACGAGATAGATTGTTCCCCTTTCCGTTCGTCCTCCTCCTCTCCCTTTTCTCTCCTCTCCTTTGCGAGTCCTTTCGCGCTGGTACGTCTTCGCGGAAACACTTTGGCGGAGCGCAGCGCAAGGGCGACTATTAATCTTGACCGAGGCAGAGAGAGAGAGAGAGAAAGAGAGTCGGTTAATACATTTCTTCCTCCTCGGTGTGTCTGCCTTCGGAGAATTTGATTCTTCCGTCTCTTGATATCCCCGCACCCTACGCCTATCTGTCGCCGAAAAAGTCGAGGGCTCGGGGGGGTAGGCTCGGAGGGGGAGAGAGAGAGGTTTACGACCCAGGGCGAGGTGTAATTGTGTCGAGCAAGCACGTGTGCGCGCGAGGAGCGGGAAGAGAGAGAGAAAAAAATTGGTCCCCTCTCGCGGGAGCCCTCCTTATTTCTTTTTACGGATCGCCTCCGATAAGGCCGACTCCCGATCGCTCCTGTATCTCCTGCTCGTCATATTTTAAGAAAGCATCCGTGAGAGCTTGAACTCTCTCCGCTCCCCGGCTCGTGGCCTTGACTTTCCGCGCGCGCTCTCTCCCTCTCCTGTATATCCGCGGGTATCGCGCGGCTCCCGGAGTTTCCTGCCTCGTTGATTAATAATCCGCAGAGTCTCTGCCCGCTTTTCCTCGAATCCGCGCACTCTCGCGTCACACACTGACCCGCGGCGAATAACTGTGTCACTGTCGCCAAAGTCTCTTCGGAGTCGAATCCAGTCGATCGGCGCTTCCTCCTTGGCCTTGGCTTTCACCTCCACCCCTCCACCCCCCTAGTGGCAGGACCGGGGGTGCTGGGCTCGATCGGCAGCAGCTGTTGAACGACGGCCAGCGGGCCGTAGTCGTCGTTGTCGCGACACCGCCGACGCCGACACTGCCGCCTCGCGATCGCGTGAGCCGAGTCTCGCAGCGCGTTTCTCGCCGGTGGCGAGACGCGGCCGCATCCTCTCTCTAACCCTTTGGAACCAGGCACCAGGTGGATCGCGCGTCAACCACCGAGCGCCGTTTAACCAGGCGCGCAGGTTTCCTCGCGTGCCGTCTACGCGCGGGGGGTCGGCGGCACCTCTCTCGCCGCAGACGCGCAGGGAGACACCCGGAGAGAGCGACAAAAGAGAGAGAGAGAGAGAGAGGTACAGAGAGAAAGTGCGAGCGAGCGGCGGAGGGAAGCGCGCGCGCGTGTCCGCCTCGCGACGAGCCTTACGAGCGACTGGTGTGCGCGGCCGCGCTCGCTTTGAATTCGCTCTCTCCGCCACGGGCACTGACGGCCAGGAAGGATGGGAAGAAGGAGGTGGAGTGGAGGAGGGAAGGGCGGCACAGGCGCAGGCGTCGTCGCGGGGTCGCGCGTACGCGCCGCCACCGCCCGCTCTCTCTCTCCCTCTCTCGCTCGCCGCCTAGCTGATACTCGCGCTGCCTCTCTCTCTCTCTCTCTCTCTCTCTTCCCTCCCTCTCTTCTTCTGGCACGAAGACGGCTACGCACACCGAAGCCGACGTAACGACGACAGTCGGCTTTGGACCATCGAGCTGCGGGTCACGAACTAGCCGAGCGCCTGCTTTCTGAGCTTTATTCTGTACGCCGCGAGAGAGCGACGGACCTCTATGCCTTTCTCTTTGTAGTTTTGGGGGAAATGTAGTACGCGTGTAGATTGCAGGCTGCGGAGAGGTTTTTCGAATGCGAGTATCGAATTTTTTTTTTTTATGGATGGGAATTGTTTTTTCCACCTCGGCGTTTTTAATATCGTGTATAGGCGGAATAAAATGTTGGAAAATCTTGGAAACGTAAAAAGACTGGGGGCTGCGTTAGCGGTTCAGCTTTCAGGGGTAATTTTTTTACTTCGGAGGGCGTTTAACTTTTATTTTTTACTGCGGAAAATTTTAAAATCGTTAACCAGGCATTCAAGCGAGTTGTTTAATTTTACTTTTTGAGTCCGCGTATTGAGTAGAAAATTTTACTCGGGTTCTCGTTATTAATTCAAGTTTAGGAATTCAAAATAATTTAATTTAACGAGAAAGATTGCAAAAAAATTTGAGCGTAAACGTTGTAGAGAAGAAAATAAATTGTTTAAAAATTGAACGAAAATTCCGTATTAATTAAAATAATATAATGCGGTGAAAATAAGAATTTTATTAATTTACTATCAGATATTATTATTATATTTAATACTAATTGAAGCTTGAATTAAATATTATCAGGTGTACTCCTATGATGAAATAAAGAGCTTTTCCACGAAGAAACATGAATAATAAAATATTACAAATTCCTTAGTTTAACTAAATTTTAATATAAGTGCACATTCCCTGTTATTCTTTGAACGAAATAGTATTTTAATAAGATTGAGGCACGTTCAATCGTAATCTAAACGTTAGAATGAAGTGTAAGCGAAGAGTAGATTTAAAAATAGGCAAGATATGCGCATCAGCTGTCGGAAGAATTCGGAAGCAGTGTTCAATTTCACTTACTTTCTTACATCTTAACCATCAAACTCCCATAATTCTTACTAGAAAAATAATTTTCATTTCAAGATTTCAATGTTTAACCGCAGCAAAAATTGTACAAGCACATCAACCAGACACGCGCGAGTTGCGCTTAAATCTAAAAAAATAAACAAATGCTCGCAACGTCAAACCTACCAACGTCAAACCTCAGAGCACTAAAAGCCTCGCTCGCTTCCGCCACCCCGCGGCACTAAAGCACGTGGAGTCCGGCGATCGACTTCGACGAAGGTGACCGAGCGACGCTTTTCGCCCGCGAGACGGCCGGGGCAGAACTCGCAGGCGACCTTCCCCTCGTCGAGGAAGACGAAGAGGGCATAATGGGTTAAGAGTATTTTCCCCTGGGAGTGTCATTGATCGATGGTCGCTTGTCCCGCGGCTGACGTCGAGCGACGGGCGAAAATGAGCGGAGGCTGCACCGCCGCGCCGTGAGATACCTGCAAATGGAATCCCGTATTAACTCGCCGAGAGAGAGAGAGAGGGATTAAATTCGGATAAAGTTCGAGGTAGTCGAGTTCTTTAGTTTTATTTTGCTCGTTTGGCGAAACAAGTGATACAGGTACTGTTGCGGGGCGACGATTAATCTGGGAAAACAATTATTTTTAAAATCCATGTATTTCGAATGTTTTTGAGTGAAATGAGAATAAATTGCAATAAACATTACAAAAAAAAAAAAAAAAAAAAAAAAAAAAAAAAAACAGCAGAGAGCCTTTCTTTGTCGCGATTAATCTGCCTCGGCCCAAGGTTGAGAGAAAGAATTTTCACAGTACGACGGATACGGTGTTGTATCACCGCGCAATCTTCCTCCTACCGGAAGGTTTTAGCGCTACGTCCAATGTACATGCAGTCTTCGAACAATGTCTCGTCTGCTCTCCTCTCTTTTTGCCTAGAAAGATTGGATGAAAATCCTCCGCTCTTGTATTTTTAATCTTCTATACAATATTACGTGTTTCCGCGCGAGTCTCGGGGATCTTCGAAATTAAAACAGTGGGTTTCTTCTTAATTTACCGAGGCAATATATTCGGGAGATTTGCGGCGCGGACGTTCTTCGCGTCTCCCTTCCGTGTACGTTGTCTTCCTCTCTCTCTTTACTTTAGCGAACTTCCGAGTTGGACTTGTGAAGGTTACCTGCACTCGCGAAGGGGGTTGATTGATTTCTCGTAACTAAAGGAATGCTTCGATAACTTCCAGTACCTCCAGCCTTCGTTTAATTTAATTAAAATTTCAAGGGTGATCGAAGTAAGCTCATTAAATCACAATCAAAAGAATGTTGTCCCATTACCCTCGTGGCCTTAATGTTGTTAGTAATTCTGCTTTGGGAATTATTTCGATTTTCGGTATTTTTTCCGAAAAAAAAGACAATGTTACCGATGCGAGATTCAATTTTATCTCTGGCTGTGGGAAGTTTTTCTGATTGACAGATCGTAAAGGTCATTGTTGCTTTGCAGAGTAGAACATTTTTTTGAAAGAGATAAAAAATTCCTATCAATCAAGGAGGCAATGAATGCACAGCCGTAACATTTCGTTATACGTGTTAAACTTTAAAATAATATAGGAAATAGCTAAACCGTGTCGATGTGATAAGTGAGTCGTGTAAAAGCAAAAAAATGTACAAAATAAAAATAAATGGAAATGTAAATCAAGATAATAAAATTTTCGACAATTTTACAAAATTAAAATCTTGTAAAATCTTGTTTACATTCATGTTTTTTCAGTTACCTCACTAAACCATTGCTTATTTTTTGTATACAAATATTTACAATTTAATTAAACTCATGTTTGCTACATTTTTATTCAAAATTTAAAAGAAAATTTGAAGCTTAATCATAATATTTTAAAAGAAGGTCAAAAGTTATGAAAAACGTCTGATGAAAAAAGGTATAAATAAAAGTTTCGAGAGCAAGGGACACGTATAGTGAGTATAAATTATGCACTGAATTGTAAAACATCAATTGAGATGAGTTATACTAATTCGAACAGCAAATAAACCCAACGCAAAAGTCAAGTATTTACCTTCTTGCCCTTAAAAAAAAACGTACCTTTCAAGACCACTTTAAAATACTCCCTTGATATTATCACAATAAAACACGCCACATCTTTCCCCCAAAGGTCTGAAAATTCTTTACCCAGTCGGCACAGCCCTCAATTTAAAAAGTTAATCAGAACCCATAAACAAGCCGATGATCATAAACTATCGCCAAAATCGAAAAGCAAAGACTCGCCGAGCTCGCCGCGCCGAATCGATCGCGGATGCTCCCGAGCGGTGAGTCGGGAAATTACTCTGGCAGAGCGTTGGCCGCGGGCTCTTAGCACTCGGAGGCCTAATTCGCCGGTCGCGTGATTACTCGGACGTCGAATATAAGCCGGGCCGGGCTGCGTCATCGTACACGCGGATTATGCCATCTCCCGGACGCTCGATTAGTCACGGGAATAGAGTTTCGCCCAGGAGCTGGCCTGCCTCGCAGCTCTCGGCATTACACCCGGGCTCCGGAGAGAGAGAGAGAGAGGCGGACGTCTCGAATTCGGTTAACTTCGCCGCAACGTGACGCGATGACAAACGGCGGGGGGACGAGTCGAATTCGAGCCCCGCTCGAGCACACTTACCGCAGAAGCACACTGCCCGCGCCAGCTGAGAGCTTTTCAGGATGAATCTTGGATACCGGATGCCAGAGGCGGACGAGTGCTGCTTAGAGTTTCTGTTTTTTTTTGCGATGCGTTCAGTTTGAGGAGAACTTTTCGGTTGTTGATAGTTCTTGATCTTGCGCGATGGGAGAAGTAACTGATTTTTCCGGTAACTGTAATTTAAGGCGCGTTAAAAATTACTATTGCAATGGTAAAATTAGTATATTTTCCTTTATTTTGTAGTAAGTTTCGTCAGAAGACGAGTCCGCCCTTTGACTACTATAAAAAAAAGTAAAATTTACGTCTTTTTTCAGTGGATATTTCTCTTCATAAATTCATTTTCATTCGTGTTTCTTTATTTTTCGATTGAAAATTTTTTGATAGACATTTTTTGAGAGATTTTTTAGATATTTTTTAGTCTCTTAGAAAGTTGTGTCGTCTCGCACAACACCGACATTGTTTGACCAATTAAAAAAATTTATTGCAAGAAAACCCTTATGCCGATACTTCAAACCAAAGCCTTCGATTAGAAACGCAGAATTTTCATTGTTTTCATCAAGGGAACTTCGCGATAATTAATCGACTATTTAGCCAAGATTCAAGCCATCAATCCACGTCAGGTGTAAGCTCAAATCACGATTGAATCGTCCATTTTACATGGGCCGCCGCAGCTTTCAGCCCTCGGCAGCTCGGCTCGGCTGCAAATCACATTTCCGCGATCGACAATGAGAAAGAGAGAGCCGGCCGAGGTCGCCCACGAAGACGGAATACCGGCGACTGCACAAGTCGCGCGAGAGCCAAGAGAGCAGCGGGACTCGAACAATGGAGAGGCGTTATCAGGCTGCCCTTCGAGCTGCACACACACACACATACACGTACACACACGCGCGCGCGTCGAAAGCTATCTGCTCGCGAACAGATGTACGACTGACGAGGGACCGCCGGCATCCGTCGCTTCGGCAGCCAAAGTGCGAACCGTAGATGTAGAGCCGGACGCCAAGTTACTCCGTATCGGAGCGCCGCTGCAAAAAGTTAAGCAAGACTGACGGACAACTATATCGTACCGACTCTCTGCCTGCTCCCTGCTGCTGATATTCTCTTGCGAATTTCTCAAAGAGAAACCTGCAGCTTTTGCAACCAGCTCTTTGAATTTCGCCCGTTTTATTTTTCTCTCAAAAACAAAGTTGCAGCTGTAAAAACCGCTGCCAACTCATTGGCACTTAGCTTCCTTCTAATTAATTTATCGTTCCAATATTATCTTCGAGGTTCATTAAAAATAATCGATTTCAACAACATCATTTCAAACTATTCTATATATATATATATATATTTTTTTTTTTTTTTTTTTTATATCTGCAGCCTACCCAAGTCCTCTTTTCAAGTCTTATAC
>UCOL01005827.1:0-10726 GCA_900474335.1 Ormyrus nitidulus | reverse complement strand
TAAATTGATATTTTCTTATTATTTAAGAAAATTAATAAAGTAGCAACAATTTAACTATTTATTTATGTTCCTAAAATTATTATCTGCTAGTACATAAATAATCAAATAAATTTATTATTAAATGACAAAATTATTAAAAAAGTTATTAAATTAATTAATTTAAAAGGAAATAATTATTTGATTATTTATTTGTATTTGTTTTTTATAATAATTCACTTATTTATAAACGAATTTTAATATTATTTATTAAAAATTAAATTTAGTTAATTTTGTCAATCAATAACTGAGCAACCAATAATGAAATCTTACGCTTTTCATGACTTTATACAAATGTACGTACGTACGAAAGATAGTTTAATAATTATTATTTTATATATGAATTTTTATAATTCAATAAATAATACAAGTAAAACCAGTTTCATAGAGCTGGAAGAATGCGATCTTCAGATCTTAGTTTTAGTAAGGAGGTAGAAATCATTAATAAAAATATAAAAATAATCAAATTATATGTATAGATGTAGGTTTTAAATTTAATAAAATGTTATAAATGCGTTCTTGTATTGTGCAGCTAAATGAACCACTATTTCAAGTAAAAACGTAATTACAGTTATTATCCAGCCTGCAAAAAGCAAATAGAGTGAAAAACTTACATCCTCCACATCGATCTTTTGAGGGGTGTTTTCAACATTTCTTCTATAAAGGTGATGATCACGTGCATATAATAGTTTAGAGATGGCACCCTGAGACATTTTAATCCACAACATAAATAATTTAGAAATAAATGGTGAATCTTCCCGAAAGGTGTTCGTAAAATACCTTGTGCCATAAATTGTACTAGATATGTGAATTTGTTTTGTTTCAACCACATAGTATTTGATAGCTGTATTCTCACCAATACAAGCTACGTTTTCATTATTAATGAGACGTTTGACGCAATCGCTGAATTGATCTACATAATTTAACCGTTTAAGAATTTCGTCGTCCCATATTAAAGTTTTAACGTTCGAAATACCGTATATAGGAATATTAAACTTGGAGCAATTTCGTAGTTGTATCAGTTACGTCAGCTATTGAAACAATTTTTAAAGAACTCATGTTACTAAATAAAAAGATTCCATTCGTAAAAAATGTAAAAGATTAAAGTCAATAAAAATACTCGTTCAGATAAATATCGCAGTTGCGTTGAAATCGAACTACTAACAAGCAGTCGCAGATAGTCAAAAGTAGCTGCAGATATTGACTCATTGAATACAAATTTTAGACAAATAATGCTGATAATAATGTTTGCAGCGAAAGCTAGCCAAATTTTGTAGGAAACATTGTACAAAATTCTATTAACGTACTTTACTGATGCCTTTAAAGTAACAACACGAAGTGATTCCCTGTATATAGGATATCTTTGTTGTTTCCAAAAATCTTGTAGATAGTCTGTACTGGTAACATCTATTGCACCAGTAGAGATATCTTTCATAAGTCCATGAGTTTCACCTTCATTGTCAATGTAACCAAAATTGTTTGATATTTTTCTGGTAGCATTTGCGCTTATTTTATTTAGCAATAAGCACATGATTCCTGCTTCTCCGTTGCTGCATTTGCGATAATTCATGATAGTTGGATCGTATTGGTAAGGTCTATTTTCTGTGTACATGACTAATTTTAAATTAAAACTATTCAAATTCTTGATTTTGTCGTAATATAAGTCGTCGCAAATATACATAGCTATTTGAAAAAAGTGAATATAAAAATTTAGTAAAATGTATATTTACACTCTTAAAATTTTTACTTACAATTAAAATCATTTAATAAAGAATCGTTATATTGATCTAATGTATGTTTAAATAAAGTCCAATATTTGTTAATAATTTTATCAGTTTTTATTATGGACCAAAAACTTGGAGCTAAATTAGTAAAAGGATTTAATGTGTACAATTCCAACTGATTATTCGATCTGCGGCACAAACATGTAGCATTTAAAACATTGAAAAGCCACTTTGTCTCCAATTGCATCTTCGCTTCATTGCAAGCACTATTCGACTTTTGATTAATTATCAAAAATTGAGCCTCATGATTCCACCAGATAGATTCCCGTAAATTCTCTAATACAGTTTTAAGATGCACGTTGGAAGAAATAATAATGACAACGTTCTTAAATGAATCAATTTTTCTGCTGACAATGGTATCATTTAAAATATAAATGTTACGAAAACGCTTGTACTTTTGAAACAGAATTATTTCGTCATTTTTTATTAAAGATACAGGAATGTCAGTAGAAAAAAATGATCTTACGAGAATGTAATCATCTGCACTTTTATTTGTAACGAGAGTAGTTCTTTCATTCTCCCTAAAACAAGATCTAATAATCTTGTCCTAAAAAAGTACAACTAAAGTAAATACAACTAAAGTAACTATTTAAAAAAATTCTTTGAAATAGTTTGAGTACTTACAGCTGTATTGGAAAACTGATCACTTACTGAAGTCAAATTGGTTAATTGTAAAGCCCAAGTTAGTTGCACCAATATTTTTAATTGGTTTATATAGAAAAATATAAATTTTGATGTTGCCATTAATAATAATAAGTGTTACGCTAACTTGTGTGAACATTAAGTAAACAGTGTGCACAAAGTGCAAGATTCTACAATTTGTTTCAAGTTCAATAATGAAGTATACGTTACGAAATTGATATTGAAAACTCAATATATCGATCAGTGTTAATTCGCGAGAAATTAGTTCAGGCTGAAAATTATTTTACTGAATAATTTAAGAACCTCGAAGGAAGTTTCGAACGTGTCGATTTCTTGTTCATTCCATTTACAGATATAGAACGGAAAGGAAGCTTTTTTGTACATACTCGTGGATCGTTCAAAAAATAAACGACCTTCTGAAGCAGCGTCCTAAAAACACGAATTCAATAACTGCAGACCACCGAATCTTAAATCAATTGCCACCTATCTCCGAATCCCAGCAGAGAGAGAGAGAGAGAGAGAGAGAGAGAGAGAGAGAGAAAGAGAAAAAAGAAAGGAAAATCGATCGCGCGCACATGTACGCGCCTGTACCCCTCGGCAGGAGCACACTCGAGGGTTCGCCAAAAACCGCCGCACATATACATAATCAGGGCAGGGGCCCTCGCTTCGATGGCAGAGATAAAGAGTCGCTTGAAAAGAGAGAAACGAAAAAAAAGCAGGCGAGAGCGAGAGAGCACCTTTCTCTCCGGCGCATGTATGAAACGTATCAAATTGGAGAGCATCGGCCGGATTAGGCGGACGACCCTCGAGTGGCTCTCGCCAAGTGCGACAATGCCGCAAACGTACATTCGAGTGCCGCATGAAAGAGACAGCGCGCCTCCGCGCGGAGGGGGAGATTTTGTTTTGATAGCAGCTTTTTTGGCCGGGAGGATCGCTCGGGAAAAGGGCACATGTGCAAAGGCCGCCGCGACTGGCAATTTGTCTAAGGTCGCTTTGCATACTTGGAGCTGCCCCGTTTGTCAGCGCTGCGTGTCATCGTTAAAACCAGATGGAAATGTAGTTTGGCGGCGATCTTGGGCTTAGGCGCATTTCAAAGGTAATAAATAAAAACTAATGCTTTTTGTCAACTCGAAAGGCCTGCTCAGCTGGGTCGGCCTTGAAATTTTATTTAGGTTAGTACTCGTTTTTTAATTATTATGTGAGACTAGTTCATTGTACAAAATGTTGTCCATTTGAGCTAGAATATCAATAATTACCCAAAAGTAAAAGTAAATTTAATCTCAGAAAGACAGCTTTATTTTTTGAAGAATGGGGTTCATAAAATTCCAAATTAGTATAATAAAAGTATCACGTAACTGGAATTAATAAAAATATTATTTCGACCTTATCTATTAGTAAAATCCATTTCCAACGCCTTTTCAGTTGAAATAATTAGCTGTTCAAAACAACCGCCGATTACTCTAGAATGCAATACCTTTTTTTTTATCTACAAAAATTTCCATCCGAAGTCATCTGCATCTCTCGCCGGAGATAGATAAAGTCATTCAAGATTGACCAAATCTCATTAGCCAGGCATAAAGCTGGCCCGTGGCCCAAAACTCTCGCGATAACGTAAAAATAAACTAATCCAAGCTGACGTTAATTTCAGATAGAGGCCGAAAAGCAAGGCCCGGGCCTAAAATCAAGCCGGACTATAAGAGGGAGAGCGCTCGCCGGCTCGCGATAGTCCTCGGTGGCGCACATGCCGCGACTGATCCGCTCATTGTTGTGCAAATGCAACAAAAACGAGAGCGAGAGCCCCTAATCTGGTTTCTGGGGTAGCCGAGCCACTCGAACGACTCGTTCTCTCTCTCTCTCTCTCTCGCTCTCTCGCGCGCGGCTCACAATTAATTTCTATCTAGGCGCGTATCCGCCGGCACTTATGTACACCGTCTCTCCCCCAGGCAGCCAGTCGAAAAAGCTCGCACCCCCGACGTCGGACGTGCTTCTCCTCTGCACGCGCGCGACGCGTCGTGTGTGATAATCCGGGATATAGAGGCAGGCTGTCGGCGGAGATCGCTGGATTGGGCTCGGGCGCTGGATGCGGGGAATGCTTAACTGGGATGCTTCTTTAATTTTACTTTTTTTATTATCGAAGCTTTTTTCGGTCGGGAAGGTTTGAACTCGATAGTAGTTTTAGTATCGATGCAGGTAGACAAAATTTTCAATAAAAATTACTGTACCTTTTTGTATAATGCTGGGACAAACTTGTATTATCCTAAAAAATTACTATATTATGTATTAAAATTTAATAGAACTTTATCAATGTTTACTATAATTTTATTAAATTTTACTGTATAGTATAGTAATTTTTTAGGATAATGCAAGTTTGTCCCAGCATCACAAAAATGTCTAGTAATTTTTATTAGAACATTTTTCTCCGTGTGGTTAATAAAAAGATTCCGGTGGTCTGTGCACTGTTGCCAAGGGTTAAATAACAAGTTAAAAGAACGAGGCCATCGTCCAACCTTCTTTAACATTTTTCATGAAAAAAAATCAATATCCAAAGAATGAAAAAGATAAGCAAATTCAAAGTACGACCAAATAAAGAGAAACGAAGAAGAGCGCCTTCGGTCCTCGCTTTCATCCCTTATCGGAGCTGCGCAACTGTACTGTTGACACTGTTCAGCCTCGATTCTCGCGCGATTGCACAATGACAGACACGCACACACACTCGCCGACGCATATAAGCACAGTCTGCGCGTCAGGATATATGTGCGAAGGACGAATTGAAAGGAGATTGATTTCCTCGGTCCCGGGGAGTTTCTTTTTTTTTTCGGGGGCTCAGCCCTATTTGCACTGAGCTGGTTTATTATGCGAGAGAGCGAGCGGAACGGGGCATTGATCATCATCGATAGGATTGTCATGAATATATTGTGCCCGTGAGGGATTAGTTTCTTTTATTCCTGCTCATTGTCCTTTGAGCGCCCGGAGGACTCGTAGAATTCGTGGGGATTTTTCGAAGTGTTGGGAGATTGTTTAATACTGAAGGTTGCTAACCGTCATGGTTTATGTTATAAATAGATCACTGTTCTACTTTTTTAGTGGTTGAATTCTGTAGAAATTTATTTATTGAAAAAGTCGGGTATGAAAAGCGAATTGATTCGTTTTCATGAAGAGAGAGATGAATGAAAATTTTATCTTTTGCTATTACTGATTGCAATTGTTCCGAACGAACAGATTAATAATTATACTACTTTCTATGTAGGAACTGAATCTAAAAATCAGATCTTAACGTAATTTTTTATAAAAGAACTAACTAAAGAACTAACATTTTCTTTTTAGAAAGTTTTCAGTTGTTATTTCTAGATTTTGAAAATTGTTTTATATTAACGAGTTTTTTGATTAAACAAAATGTTAGAACTATTATATTACAAAATCTTAATCCTTCAATACAATAAGAAAGTTAAAAGGAACGAAAAAACGTACCAGTACGTTCATTTTTTTTTAAAATCCCTTTCAGTACCATCCTTATTAGTAACTCATTTGCTTCGCTCTTTGATGACACAACCTTTGACGCGTAAATAACAGTACCCACCATCAAAACCAACAGCAACAATAATTCCAACAGTCAAGTACACTCCGAGTCAGTCAAAGAGTCTCGACGCCAGAGCAAGAAACAAAACCGAGAGACCCAGGAAAATGAGCAGCGCGAGAGCCGAACCTGCGAGAGAGAGAGAGAGAGAGAGGGGAAAAGAGCGGTCAGCTAAATCAAATTTAAGAGAATGACTCGTCCGCTCATTTCACCTCAGGGACAAAAGCCTTTTGAATCTCGTTGTTTCGAGGACCTTTGAAGGTGTTTCACCTCGCGGCGACTCTTTTTTTCTCTCCCTCCTGCTCCGCATTATATGTCCCGTTCAAAAGTACGCCCGAAATACATTTGCCGGCTCGGAGAGATCTTTTTCTTCGCATTGTTGCTAGACAAATGATCATTGTGGCACTGCTTAATGTGCTTTTAATTTACGGACTCGTCGCTTTTTTTACTTTCTTATCGTTTGATAAATATTTGCCATTATTTAGGGGTTACGTCCACTGCCTTGGAGTTGTAAAAAAAACCGTTTATATTTTTTGTTTATGCATAAATGCTTGAACTTTGCACATAAATTTTAACTTTAACAATAAATTTACTTAATCTCGTTAAAGCAAAGCGGAATTTGGCGTAACGCGTATTTTTTAGAATAATTTCTCGGAATAAAGCAATATATAAAAATAAAACATCACACAAAGTCTTTCAATGAAGACATTACTCGTAAATTCAATTGTAATACCATACTGAATATCCAGCGGGGCATTTATTTTCAAATAAATCACCGCTGCGTCCATCATTCGGACAATCAGCACCCAAAGTACGTTATTAAACCTCGGCTCACAAAGGCGAAAATTCCAGGCCGACTCGCTCGTCGCTCCAAATATTAGCCCCGAAAAAAGGCCTCGCAGCCTTTTTTAATTTATCTCCGCGCCGTTTGTTCCTCGCCGTCTTGTTCTCCCTCCCCCTTTGTCGCGCGTCTTCATCTCACGCGGATTCGCGGCGCACAATGGGCGAATTGTGCGCGTCGAACGTAAAGTGGTCGCAGCGCACGGCTCGTTGCGCTCCGCTTGTACACAATGTTCTTGTTGCCTTTCACTCCTCTTGAATGGAGCAATTTTCACTTTTGACTTTGTCGCCGAGTTCCCTCCTGCGGGGCTTCGTGCTTTTCACCGGTGGGAAAAGTTTGCGCGTCGGAAAGAAACTTGCCGACTATTGAAAATCATCGCAGATGCATTATTTGCTTTGTACGTGCGAAACGTTTAAAAGGTAGGAGCTTAAAGCTATTTTGGAGCTTTCGATTTAACGAGGAGATAAGGGATCAATTGATTTATTGTACACGGAGAAAAATGTTTAAGAACAATTACTATACTCGTCAGTAACTCGAGGACAGACTTTGAATTAGGAATTGAATTAAAAAATTACTATACTTTATATTAAAATTTACTTTACGTTTAATAATTTTTGCTAAACTTTTAATAAAAATTGCTAAAAATATAACAAACATTAATATAAAGTATAAATTTTCACCCTAACTCAAAGTCTGTCCTCGAGTTACTGAAAAGTATAGTAATTTCTCGTAAAACATTTCTCTCCGTGTAGAAAATTGAAAATTCCATCTGTGAACCATCGAAATTTTCTAGTAATGTATTAAGTATAATTACAATGTAAATGCTGTAAATAATTTATATCAATTATGTTCGATACGAACAATATTCCAGTTATTAATCAATTCTGTCGAATTATCGCATTATTTAATTAATATAACAATATAATTAATGAACTTAATTAATAATTTAGTTCACTGAATTTGTCATTGTTCCCTTATTCTTGAATTATTTAACACGTTGAAATGCGCAAATATAATATCATGAAACAACTAATTTGTTACTTGTATAGCTTGTCAATATTAATTAGTTTGTATTTACTTCTGATATTCTTAATTAAATCCAACGTAGTATCAATAATTGCTTGAATCATTTTATTATCAACAATACTGAAATTAGCAAATGATATTTTATAATCTACATAATAACATTGAGAGTCTCATTAATTCTATATACAACATTTCCTCCTTTGAGCAAGCAATATAGTAAACGTGCATTATTAAAATTATTAATTACAGTAAATTTGCCTGAAAGTTCAAGAAATTTTATAGCCTACTCAATATCAACATCTTCCAATGCAATATCTCTCCCAAGCACCAGATTGCGTCGAACGCGTTACTCCGAAATAAAAAAAAACCACCAGTCAATCAAAACAACAGCCCGACCTAATCTCTCTCGGTACCAATCAAGCCCGACAGTCACTAAATCAAGAATCACGCTTACAGCATATAATCAGGCATTTTCGGCCGGAATACGGCCCGTGGCGTTCATAACTTTTCCAAACGCAGCGCGAGCCTCGCGCAGGAACGCGTCACTCCGCAAGCTTAGGCGATTAGGCCGAGCGCACTAAATCACAATCTCGCGCCGTAATGCCAGTGGTTAGACCGATTATTCGGCGTAGGTTTTTCGGTGTTTAGAGCTCCGAGCTGCCCCGGAGGATTCCGCGCGGTTATTATTTTAATTGTTGTCTAAGCTACGAACGATTCCTCGGGGCTGCTTAATTATATCCTCAGATGGTTCCTACGGCCTTTTTCTAGGGCTGTCGAGCTCGGTTTGTTATTGACACTCTTAATTAGAATGTGGATCGTGCCTTGGGAGCGATCTTTTGGGGAGAATTCGGCAGTAATTGAGCAACTGTGATTAGTTAACTGGCATTAAGTTAACTAATTTTACGAAATTTGTTGGATTAAAAAATAATTTAATAAAAATGTTTTTTATTGTATACTTTTATTTTAAATTGTATAAAGTTTTATACTAGAATGATTTAACATAAATTTTCAAAACAATTTTGTTCATTTGATTACAGCAATATAAGAATATATAGAGTAAAATAGTATCTACCTACCTTAACAACTTCATCGTAAACAAAATTTATTTCCTCAAAAACTGCTCTCTCTCTCTCAACCTCCGAAAATCCGAACGAATTCTGCAAAATACCTCTCGCTCGTAAATTTTCGCGCTCAAAAGTCGACTCGGAATCTCCTCTGCGACCCTTCATCAAGACGAAAATTTCGGCCCCGGAGTCAGAGAAATCCTTTTCCCCCGCGCCGCCGTTCTCTCGAAACCGATCGGCTCTCGCTCTTTTTGCGCTCTCTCTCTCGCTCTCGCTCTTTTACCCGTCTAGCCTCGGGGTCAGACTCGGCATCTGTTGCAGCCGGCACGCGAGAATCAATCATACCGCGCAGCGCCGAATTACACCGTCGTTTAGGCTTTTTCGCGCGCGAGCAGCGGGAGGAGCTGGCCCCGTGATTGGGCTCACGGAAATTTATGCGCCGATTATCTTAAACAATGGGGCAATGAAACGTGAATTACGCGCCGGGGAGAGAGAGAGAGAGAGGATTCCTCGGCTTATGCCGGGCCCGAGGATGTCGATTTTTTTCGAGGCTGATAAGGCGACGCTGCGAGGAAGACGCGGGGAAGGAAGTTTGGAGGTGAGCTCAGGTTATTTATGTAGTCGTATGTTCCCGGGGAGAATTAGGGATGTTCCGCGATAAATTTTGAGGGATAGATGACATGGCAGGAAAATTTTTTGTCTAAGATACGCGACCTATCCCCGGGCGAAGGATGAGTCTTGTTAACGGAAATGGTCCCGTATTTTTATATGCCGGACGTAATGGAGATTCGCTGAATTGAAATATTCTTTTAAGTGGTTTAAATGTGCTGTAACTGAAATATTATGCCGAGGGGACGTCTTGATACGAAGCATAAGCTTTAGAATATAAAACGGTGTAATCCTGGATTAAAAGAAAACGACTTGTAATTTTATTTTTTATAAAATTCATTTAAATTATATTTATTCGCAATTGATGATAACAAATTTTTAATAAGTACAAACAAGGAAAAAAATGACAAATTCAAGGAAAAAAATGACAAATTCAATTAATTTAAACTTTGTACATAATAAAAAAGCTATATAAAATAATTCTAAACATTTAAAAGCAAAAGTTCATTTTACTTCAAGAGCAGGATAGTTGCGCCCTAGATTCCGCTGCGGCGGAGGAAATTACCCAGAGGTAAGATCTCGCGAGCGCAAGCTTCTTCGTCGATTGCTCTAATATATTTTGTAAGGATTCATTTTAGAGGGATTGTGCTGGGGGAGCGGTCTGCGGCGGAAAAACTGTGCCAAATTGGCAACTGTGCATTCCCGTTTACTTTTAATTTTATCTCCTTTTTTAATGAAGCAATTGCAGAAAACTCGGGCAGAAAAGCCGGGGAAAGTAAATGTCGGGGGATTAGACTGAATACAGATTAATTCCTGCAATTTTTACAGTGTTCCTGTAAAATAATGACTGGATAAGCATTCTTGCTAGCTCTAATATTATTCATTAATAAACATTCGCTGATATTTGAGTGTATTTAAGGGGTTAGATACATTAGAAGAGGAAAAAAACGCTTTCTTTGGGATTTTTTTGTGGCGACGGGTTTTATTATTTAATAACAAACTATTTTTAGTTCAAATAATTATCATTTCAAGGAGTTTTAAAAATTTTTTAAAGCAAAAATAGCCACAAATGACGCGATTGTAGCCGATCTCCCAGAGGTCCAAAAAAAAAAGGTGTTTTGCGGTGTGCAGCAGAACTCAAGACTGGATC
>UCOL01005826.1:0-10739 GCA_900474335.1 Ormyrus nitidulus | reverse complement strand
GAAAGGAAAGAGATTCTGAATGTGTGGATACAGAAGATGAGAAGAATCACAAAGCATTAATCAGAAAAGAATTGCTTAAACATGCCAGTAACACAGAATTAGAATCAGAGTCTTTACATTGGAAAACAAAGTCTGATGAAAAAGAAAGGGATGAAGGTAAATTGAAAAAATTAAAAAAGCGAAAGGAAAGAGATTCTGAATGTGTGGATACAGAAGATGAGAAGAATCACAAAGCATTAATCAGAAAAGAATTGCTTGTCAGCGACACAGCATCAGAATCAGAGTCTTCACATCGGAAAACAAAGAAACGGAAAAGAAGTTTTTCGGAAGATACAGAAGATGAAAGGAATCATAAATTATCTGTTAAGAAAGGAGAATTTGAAGTTCCACAAACTTCACCTAAAAAGAAAAAAACGAAAAGTAACGAGGATGAAGGAAATGAAACAGAAGATGAAAAGAAATCTAAGAAGAATTTATTAAAGAGTCTTATTCAGACATCAGCACTAGAAAAATCGAGCAGTGCGGAATTCAAAATTCCTGATATAATGCCAAAAAAGCGAAAAAAGAAGCATAGTGACGATGATGAATTTGATACTGAAGATGAAAAAAATTATAAAAAATCATTACGACAATATATAAGTCAAATTGAACCTTTAGATGATTCAATTAACTCGCAACCATCTGAGTCATTATTTTCAAGTACGTTACAAGATGACTTGTTAATGAATACAGATGATGAAAGGAGGCATAAGGCTTCCTTAAAACCCTTAGTTCAAAGTTTACAAAATAGTAACGTAAACGATACAGAATTTGCAGTACCTAAAAAGAAAAAGCTTAAAAAGAAGCACAGGAGTAGTTCTGACAATACGTTGACGTCAAACTTTCCCGAAGTGTCGTAGGAGTAGATCACCTTACTGTTAAGGTGGAGGGGGGAGCTCTTTATTGCGACCTTAGATCATTCGAATTCGTGAAAGTGCAGTCGGGTTTAGAAAGAGAAAGACTATCTAAATTGAGCTTGTTTCTTCCACCCACTTCTGTAATTGGCTGTGCAAAATGCCGTGCAAGCAAACGTCTTAAGAGCATAATAAATAGAAGGTGCGACCATATATGTATCTAAAAAATTTTATTAAGAAAATAAATAATTATAAATAATTTTTTAAATATTTTTTTTACCTTTGGCTGTCATTTGCGTCTAATTATTGACTTTCATTTAATCGACAATTGATAGTTGCAATGGTAGAGTTGGAAGCGACTGATTGACCACGAAAGTAACAATGGACATAAGTAGCATTTTTTTTCGGATCTATCATACTGGAAATTCAATAATATATCCTTCAAAGTTACCGAAACAATTCGTATTGAATTCATCATAAAATTTATCGATTTCTAACAAAAAATTTGTATCAAACATAATAACATTTTCTCATTGCACATTTTTTAGTCATTTTTCTTGACTTGTTACAATTATTGAAAATACTATTTTTCAACTAACGTTTTGATTTAAAAATTTATTAGCTTTAACATTTCCATCTATATCAATTGTGCAGTCAATCAGAGGAGCATGCAAAATGTAAAGATTAATTTATCTCTTTCTAAACTTTCTGATTACTTTTTCGCTCATTGAGTGCTCCGTCCAAATCTGCTTGCTTTAAAGTTTCGGCGCACGGGGAAATGCTGACACTAGTCAGCAAAAATAATTTTCACCAGACCGTGAGAGTATATGAAATTAACTACACGACCATCTGATCAAACTAGACACTACATAATCATCCTATCATTTACAGAATTTTTGCCTACATTTTTTTTACACTTGCTTACATTTACACCCGTGCCATTTTGACCGTTCTTGTATGTTATACTTTAAATTTTTGTTGTACGATATAATAAATGTACATGTTAATAAATATTCTTATTTATTTAATCTAATTTAATCTTATTTAATCTGATCGTTTCACGAAAATTATTTTTGCTGCCAGACCCGACACATGGCTATCACTTGTTAAGTAATTTGAAATTTTGGCTTCGTCAAATTATTGCGATAAACAGTCACCAATCGTAAATTTGATTATTTCTCATTTAAAATTAAAGAAGAACCAGAGAATGAAACAAAAAGTATGTGCCATGAAACGAAAATTAGATAATTTAAATAATGTCGTTGTTGAAGAGAGTAAGCATAATAAAGAACTTATGTTTTAGAAAATTAGAAATGCAAAGAAATTCAAAGAAAATAATGTTTAACTAGTACTACACAATAAAAACTTTACTGAATATAAATAAAAACTACGATAAAAACTACTAATAAAAACTCTATAATAAAAGCTGAGAAATTTGAAAGTTTGCAAAAAAATAAAACAGGTATATGTAGTGGGTATGTAACAACGAAGAAAATTTGGCTGTTAAAAATTAGGGAAAAAAGGAGCTGAGAAAAAAGTTTAAGGAGTAAATGATAAAAATGATTTATTTTACTTTTCGATATACAAGAAAAAAATAATTTTTTTAAAACTATTTTTTATGTACATACAAACTAAATACATTTTAAACAGCTGACAGTATTTCTTAATTACTGATGTGAGCTCTTTTTAATTTATTAGTAATAAAAAAAAGGAATTACTATTGTAAATGTATTTACTAAGGAAATTCGTTTCATAAATTTCTGTTTGTTAATTTATAGAATCCAAAATTTCGAACAATTTCAACTTTATACTGCAGCTCACGATGATATTGTGTGAATACATGTAATTCATTTTATAATTTATTTTTTCATTAATTTGAATAATGTAAATTAATAATGTAATACGAACAATGTAATACGTTAGTCGAATAGGTTTTTACTTTTAATAAAGTTGTTACAATTAATAGAAAGTATCTGCACAAGTTGTAATTTCTGTCAGTGTTCTACTAGATATTAAATTTTATTTAAAAATAATTGTATATAATTTTCTTCCTCACAGTGAATTACAATTTTACTAATATTATAAGAGCGAAATTTTTCTTGTAAAGATTTTTTAAATAATCAAATAATTGTACAATACAACGTGTATAAACATGCATTAAAAACATGAAATAAAACATTGCACGATTATTCATTTTTCGTTTTATTTAACGCTACTGAAACATCTGTCACAGGAACTTAGTTTTTATATATGTAATTTCAAATGTATGAAAATTTTATAAAAGTTATCTTTTATGTTTTCTTAAACCAGAAAGGAATTTGCTTACATTTAATATAAATACCTACTTCTCTCTTTTCATTCTTACATTAAAAAACATCTCAGGCAAGATCATTTAAAGACATTTATGGCATCTTGTACATTTTGGTAACGCAATAACTCAATGTAGTCCGAACCCAGATAAAGTGATAACGCATAATCGGGCTTTATATACATTTTCATATACATCGAAATATATACAGATTCACAATTAAATATATAAGAAATTGTAGAAGGCCAGAAGAAGTTAGTCGTTTTGTTTCAGGGTAGTTTATCAAGACGCGGATGGGATTTGTAATGGTAAACTCTTACCCAAAACATCTTGATCGAGTAACTCTTCGCTAAATCCCGGTCTCTATGTCTCGGAGTTTCAACTGACCCGGTAGCAAACTGGTACAAAGCCTCACTGTGCTACCAAGCAGCTAATCTAGTGGGGATTCATAAGCAACCAAGGCTCCCATTCTCATCGCCTTTTTCCGTTACTTCTATTACAAAATGCTTACGAAACTAACATTTTAATTATTAAACGTGGAATGTATGATCATTTCATTTGTTATGCGACTTTACAGAAAAATTATTCGCAAATTACAATCGCAACAATTCATGCTAAAACAATTTTTCATCTCCTACATACCATCACATACTATTTTAGATTTTATGTCTTACATACATGACTATAGTAAATCGCAAATAAAAAAAAAATGATGTGATTTTTTTAGAGTAAGTTACAAAATTATGTACATAATGTAAACATTTATTAACTATACAAATTTTTGTATATTTAATAAATAGATACTTCATTATACAAGGGTTTATATTCTACGTTTACATTTTATGCGTTATCACTTTCCAAAGTAAAAACGCTCTCAAGGAGATTCCATGATTTCAATGACATTCAATTAAGACTCTTATTTCATTTCATTGATACAACGGAGAAAAGCATAAAATATAATATAGTTCATTTTTTTATAAAACTAATTTTTTTTTCTTACAATTTAATTAGGTACAGTTAAGGTTTACGCACATAATTGCGTGCATATTTATGTAGTACACAGTAAATTACACTGAAGACTCATTTCACATCGATTACAGCGATACATTTGTAAATATTTTAGGTACATCATTACACACACGAATCATATAAACGTAATTTGGTATTTGTGTACATAATGTTTGGTTTATTATAAACACGTTAATAATCGTAGAATCGTACTAGATTTTGCAGGTAGTACTTGATGAAACTACGACAATTGTGCATATTTAAACACACAATTCGTTTATAATCTTTCTTACGGCATGCAAAAATATCATTTGCATAGCTCGATAATTAGTCAAGTAAACGATAAAATTGAAACGTTCAACGTTCATCTCACGCGATCATACTAAAAATTCTACCAAAAAGTGTTTACCGCAAATTGCTCTAAACTTTAGTTACTCTTGTAAAAAAAATCAAAGATCTCTTTACTAACACACTTATCTCAAGCACTACCCATCCGCACAGAAGTGAGCGGGAAAACAGATTGGGCAACTAAGGTAGCGGCCAGGGAAGTCCGGAAAAGTCAACGGGTCCGCCGAGCCCAACGTCGGCTTCCAGCAAGCTCATGATTACGGCCATGGCAGCCTCGTCGTTGCCGTCTGTCGGCACCGGATTCGGCGACTCGTTGATCGTTGTCCCTCCGATCATCTCCATCATGTCTTCTTCTACCGGCGGCCCTGGAAGTTTACAGAGAGACGATTGTATAATTTACAAACGGTAAGTGTCTAGACGTTTTTAGAAGATTCTTACCCTGATCGCTGGCAATGATGTTGAGTTGCACGTTGTTGTTTATGTGGTTGTACGAGGTGGCAGGGTTGCTGCTGCTGTTGTCACTTCCTGCTTGGCGAACGTCCGAGGCTTGTTCCGGCGAGGCCGTCGTTGTTATCTGAGACTTTGGTCGGGAAAACGTTTAAAATTAGTTGTCCGCTTGAGTTGAAATTTCGTACAACGACAAAAAGTCCGAAAATCTAAATTACATCTTATATAATACAAATTTCTAAGGGATTCAGCAGAAATATGCTAGGAAATTGCAGTTGCAAATAAAGTTGTTCTAAATTTAGCTGTACGTTAAAGGAAGCTTATAATACACGAAGCTTAAGCAAGCCATTGTAAAATGTAATTGATTTCATGAATGTTCGGACCTCTTACCCTGTACTGGCTCGAACGAAGCATTTGTGCCGATGGATCTACAGTGTGCGGCTTTTTGGAGGATAAAAGCTTATATCTTCATTAAAAATATTTTAATAAAAAATGTGTGATCTTTTCATCACACATTTTTCACAATTCATTGACAGAGCGTATTTTGTTACAACATTTGAAGATATTTTAATCACTGATTCATAAATTATTAATAAGAGAAACTTCTTACTGTCAGAGCTGGGCAAAGGATAAAGTAAAGCAGTGTGGGTAATCGAAGCAATGATACGGGGTGTTAATCTATTTTTAATGATGAGTCTTTTGTAATAAATGGATTTATAATATTTATTTACCTCCGCGTTGAGCAAAGCAGGTTCTGGTCCTGGCGTTGGACTGCTGCCCGACGAAGAATCTTGATCACTGCGCCTCTGAAGGTCCAGAACCTCCTCTGCTATTTGACGGCCGATCTTACTTACCTCTACGTGACTCGATATGAGCCTTTCGAGTCCTCCATTACCTGAAATAAATTTATTTGTAATTATAAAAGCTACACAAAATTTGTTTGGGTTAACGGTTATACGAATAAAATGAAAACAGCGAAAACCAGGAATTTAAATACAATAATACGAATTTGTAGTTTTTTAAAAGTTTGTTTGTCGAGTTGTTTATCAAGAGATTACTTAACACCTCGATAAATATTTTTGCATACAGCTTCAGAAGAAACGTCACCAATAATTTTTGCTCAAACTTGTCTGCATCGGCGATATTTCTAGATCACCTTTAAAGCATTTAATAAATCAATTTAATAATTGCAAAAATGTGCATTCGATAAGATTGCGATATAAGCATAATTTCGTAGAAAGTAATCTTTCCTATAGAGTACAGCTTAAGGTATAAATCAATTAGCGGTACGGAAAAAACTCACGACTTGCTGAGTAACAGGAAGTTCGTACTCCTAATTCTCGGAATACAAAACTAACGAATTGACTCGAATTTTTCAACGAAGCCAGATAATTTGTGACACTAATGATGCAGCGACTAAATTATTCTCGCGACATAGCATCTACAATGTTGAACGAGACGCAACTTTGTGTCTAAGACTGTTTGCAAATGATAATAAAGATAAGTTACCATAAAAAGCTAATTATAGGCGAGTATAGCATTTGAATGTACACAATTAATGCATTAGAATATTACTTTGCGCGAAGTAGTCGTAGTTCTCTTGAACGCTGCCACCTTCCGATCGGTTCGCACTGCTCTCCACTTGTCGCGTATCAGAGCTAAAAGAAAATTGAATTTCAGAATAGTTTTTTAACCAGCCCTCGACGACAATAACGTTATATAGCCTCGCTCACAAGACAGCTGAATTTTTGGCTATGAGGTACTCGATGTCCTTCGTCCATGGATTCTTGAAGGACTTCCACTCGGAGCATAACCTGACGAAGCTGGCGGCTTTGCTACGAAACCTGTACACCTGCAAGGCACACACATCACCCAGCCTTTGAATCTTCTGCTATTGTAGTTCATTATTTACGTCGATCATTTATAACGTCACTTCGCGGCTTCGCTTCTGGGAATCCGTGCGAAGTCGGAAGCGATCGCGAGATCGGCAAAAGATCGAGGAAGGGAAAGAATACCTGAGTCGTGACGCGCTCGGACGACTGGAGCGCCGCTTTGTGCGATTCCGCCAGATGAGGTATGTCGTCGTGGTGATAATACTCGTACATGCTCGTTCCCAGCAGTTCTTGCGGCAGAAACCCCAGCACCAACGCCGCTCTGCGTCGTAAAGCGAAAGTTTCGCGTCAAGCAGCGAAATTCGACTATATTAAACAATAAGCCCTTCATAGCTTTGATCGACGAAGAGGAACTTGCCGTCCATGGCGTGCCGGGAGACGAACTCGATGGTGCGCAGCCTTAGCCGGTGGGGGGTGGAGGAGGGGGCGACGAGGGGCGCCTGCACCCTGCCGACGGCGACGAGGCAGGACAGGTTGCAGGCCTCGCCGTCGGCCTCGGACTCCTGCTCCTCCAGGCCGATCTTCGCCGGCGCCCAGGACTTCAGGTAGCCCGTGCACTGGATCACGCAGTACTTCCAGTCTGAGAAAGAATCGGGAACGAGTGAGGATTTTGTAGACGATGTATGGTGATCGGTTTGGAGGAATGGGGTGTAGAATTCTGCTGTTAACCTTTAGAGGACCGAAAAGCCAGTATACTGGCTCAACCCATGTTCGACACTTTACCCATGATGAATCCATGATATGAGATACCTTTTTCATGGGTTTTCTATGGGGGATAGAGCAGCTCAAATCCCGTCCCTCTAAAGGTTAAAAACTTGGATTAAAATCTTCGTCCTGATGCTGAATCATTAAAAATGGTGCGAAGGGTAATTTTTGCACTTTAAAGTTAAGTTTAATCAGAACTCCGATATGATGGAGTAATTCTGAGGTCAGCTTCAGTTTCAGCGCCGAAAAATCTACAAGAATCCCGTCATATCATTTGTATAATTTTTAATCACTCCAATTTTATAGCGCTATGTAATCTTACAACCTTTTATACAATTATATTAAATTGCTTTTTGTCTTCCAGATATTACGGGGGCAACCAATTCATTGATGAAATAGAATTATTAGCCCAGAAAAGATGTTTAGAGGCTTTTAATCTAAATCCAGAAGAATGGGGATGTAATGTGCAACCTTACTCTGGAAGTCCGGCTAATTTCGCTGTTTACACGGGATTATTAGAACCTCATGGTCGTATCATGGGACTAGATCTTCCTGATGGTGGTCACTTAACTCACGGTAGAGTATAAATATAATTATAAAAAGAAAGTTTATTTATTCGTTTTTATTTGCAAAGGTGTATATTGATGTTCCTGCGTTTGAAAATTTTCATATTAAACCATTAATTTAATTTTAGCAAAGTACTGTATCTCTCAGTTCCAGATTTTTTTAACTTTCAGATATGTATTCTCTCTTAAAATATCAAAAAAGTCACGTCTACTTAGTCTAACACTTGATTTTGCAAAACATTCGTTCTATTGCGTAAAATTTCTTTACATTCGATCCGAAGGAAACAAGGAGTGGAGCAAGATAGATTCAAACTCAAAATATGCCAACATATTTTTGCAACGCTTCGTTGGCTACGTAAGATTAATTAACACAACGCGTCGAGTGATTTACAACTAATCAAATTTGATTTATATACAGCATATAATACACAGCATGCTGAAAAAAAATATTAATGGGCTTAAAGTCCTAGATGCCCATCCTTGGGCGCTAGAATCGAAGAAAGCGGTAGAAACCAATGTACTATGAAAGCATATCAAATGTACTGCAAGCAAAATATATTTCAGTGTAATAATACTAATGATAATAATTTTTTTTATGGAGGGGGACGAAATCTTTTATAGATCGTAGGGGGGCCGGCCCCTCGGTATATGGGACTATCCGGCACAGAAGGTGCCGGTATACCCACTAAAACCTAAACTTCTTGCCATGTCCACCACCTCCTGGATAGCGCCGATGGCGGACTTCCCCCTCCGAAAACCATACTGTCTGTCGGAGAGATCACCAGATGTTAAGAGCGCTCTCTAAGGCGAGGTCTCACAAGCTTCTCCAGAGTTTCCTGGCGGTTCGGCATGCACGGAGGTCTATATAACGACAGAGCATTCAATAGTCCTTTACCCTTGCTTATCAGCACAAGTCTCGTCTACTTGCAGTAGCAATAGAATATTTTTGCCCGAAGTCACGAGTTGTACATGCCAAGTAAGAGCTCAGGGTGGCTCCTAGCCATCGCCTTTAACACCTCGACCGGAAGACCATCCGGCCCTGGTGCTTTTTTGTCTTTTACTATGCGCACCGCACTCTCTAGATCCGCCCTCGCGAAGGGTGGCGCCTCAAGGCCGTCTGATGCCTGAAAACATGGTTGTCCTCTGTCAAGTTTGGGATGAGTGGGGAAGAAGGTATGGACGATACTATCCATTGTCTTCTCGCTCATTAGACCAGTCAAATTAGACTTCGAAAGGGTCATTTCAGACAATAATTCCAACAAGAAGGAATTGTAGCTTAAACGTACCGGATAAGTGTGTGAAATAATAATCCGGTTTTGTTAACAAAAAATTTTGTAAAGTAAATTAATAATTAACGATTAAAGTTAAATTTTAGTGGTTTTTTCACTTTTTGCTCTGTAACTTTGAAAATACTAAATTGAGAAAAAAAAGTTTAAAACAAAAGTTGTTCGTTATTGAATTACCTACAAAAAAGTCAGCGGCGGCAATTCTCTAAGTACAATAATTTACTCGCAAATTGAGAAAACCCATGAAATTCTTCAAAAACGTAAATTATTAATAACTTTTAAGTAAATGATAAATTAACGACTATATTTTCGGAAAACATAGTACTCAAATGCCCAAGATAGTGTACCAAATTTGAAGTACCTATTCATTATACTTTCCATGCCTCAGTTTAAAACATTTCGCAAATTTTTTTTATTCGCAGTGCTGGCAAAACATGAAAAAATGTATTACATTTTTACTCTTGCTGAAGCTTAATCTAAAAGAGTAATATTTTCATAAACTCTTTATAAAACCATGAATTTTTAATTAGGAGAGTCTACAGGCGCAAATGTTTATAAAATACCAAATTAATTAGTGTTTCGTGTGTAAGATTTCAGACCGATCCAAATAAAACTAGTTTCATCTAAAAGCTGGTATTTTTATCTGAATTTTAAGATGCGAATCGTCTCTCCACGATGGTTAGAAGCTGAGATACGTTTTTTTTTAATCGATTATTTCTCCGTGGCTAATCAAAATATCGTGATTTTTCAAAATGGAAATCACAGTTGAATATTTACACTTTACTTGTAATGTTCAATCATCATGATTAAACGAGTTTTTCACAATAAAAATCGTGTTCGAAAACCGTGGATCATGTAAACGCGCACCGCCGCACAGTGGTCTGAGAGAGAACTGGATTTTCACGAAAAAAATTGAAAAAAAATGATAAAACATAGCTAAAGCTACGAGGAATGAAAATCCGGTGCACTTTTTTCGTCATCTCAGACCACTGTGCGCCGTGTCATGGAAGGCGGAGTGGGGTGCGTCCCTCACTCGTGATATAAAACTGGAAACACTGCTTCTAATCGTGGCGCTCAGAAAAAAAGGCCGTAACTTGGTGAAAATTAAACGTAAAATGTTCATTTTTGTTTTAATTCGGGGTAGCGCGAGTAGAAAATAAACTTAGCGATATTTATTCTGACCAATAAATTTATTTAATAGTCGAAAAGTTAATTTATTTAACTTTTTTCTGTGCAAATCATTCTTTCTTACTATTATTATATTTATAAATAGTCAAGTATATAAT
>UCOL01005825.1:0-10735 GCA_900474335.1 Ormyrus nitidulus | reverse complement strand
ACTGTACCCTACACTTAAAATTAAGAATTTGCATAAATTTATAAAATTTACATTATTTAAACAGTTTTTAGATGTTAAAAATTAGTTAGTCAAATAATTTTAAAATATACAACTCTTTGAGCCATAATGACATAAATTTTCAACAATTTATGTCCAATTAGGTCCAAATCTATTCAACGGTTTAATATCTGGCTTACGCCAAAGCCAAAATTTAGAACATTGCATATCTCTTTATAAAATGAGCCTAGCACCTTCTACCATGGCTCATTTTATCACAAATTATATATATTGAGTATATAATATTTATTTTTATATATGTAATTTAATTTTTTTTGTTACAGATGATTTTCCTGAAAATTTTTTTTAGGTGTAAGACCTCCTTAACCTCTTCCGACCGGCACCATGAATGCACAAATAACAATTTTTTTTTTTCATGGATCTATTATTCTGTGGCCTATAAACTTAAAATATACAGACATATATCCTTTAGTGTATATATTTTCTCATATAAATGCATGTCCACATATGCGGACACTAGTACTATTTGGAATGAAAAATTGCGTGAAGTCGTTTATATATTGAAAAAATAACGCACTACCAATCCCAATCGCTTTCATCCCACGGGTTAACCGAATTACTAAAGAAATAATCCATAATAAATATTTTTTATAGCACTTTTAATTTAATAATGATCGCGATAGATTTTGCTTTCTTTCGACTGCAATTATAATAGGCAAAGTAGTTAATGCCACCGGTGATTTCATAAAAAAAATTAGGGCATGTCACAATCGTAAATTCAATATTTGTCCACATATGTGGACGTCGGTCAGAAGAGGCTAATCAAAGCGCCTTATCTGCGCGGCAATATATAGACAAAAATAAACGTGTTGTCATCTCCAACGTTAGCCCACAAATTCCGCACAATGTCATTATAAATAGTCTAGCACAAAAACATATTTCAATAATTTCTCAAATGCATTATAATATATTAAAGCTTCTTCTAGCAAATCTGGCCATGCCTACATTATATATTGTAGAAGACAAGTCTACATTAATGAAAAAGATGAGCATCCATTACCAAAATCTCTTCAAATCTCTTACGACGAAACGACACATTGGATTTTTCTTCTTATGTAAACAGACACATTCTTAAATAAACGGGCACAGCTAAAAATTTGTCCTTCAGCTCAAACTGAGAACCAAAACAATAATTCTCAAGACTTCGACATCAATAATCGAAGCAGGAGTTAAGCGACACGCACCTCCTTCGACTACTGATAGTCACAAGCAGTTCTCTCAAAACACAGATGAAATATTTTCAAATCTGTCCGCTGATCCAACCCCAGTTAACTCTGTTCAAGAACCTAAAGTTAAAAAAAACTAAAAAAATTGAAGAAAATAGTTCTTAAACTAGACACTGACACTATTACGGTTGACTCACTTGCTCAAGTCAAAACTATGTTTGAAGCTCATGATTCATCGACAAATCAGCTCCCTATGGATTTTAACACATTTACTAGATTTTTAAATGAAACTTATGGCAAGTCAAATATTATCGAAGCTTCGTTCACTAAAGACACAGAAGGCCTTATAGAAATGTTAGATATAAATTATCCAGAAGTTTCTGGAAAAAACTAAAAGCTAGAATTGCAAGATTAAAGAAAAAGTTACAAAAATCCCTTAATTCCTTAAGTGAAACAGACTCAGGCGTTTCTTCGACCTAATCCAAACCAGTTTTCGTAAAAAACTAATAAGTAATTAGTTTTCATAAGTAATGAAAAAAAAAAAGAAAAACAAGTACTAAAGAAAAGAACTATATTATGGCTATAAATACAACTCTAATAAAATAGTATATTGCGTAACTAGTGCGTTTGGAAGGAGTCTATTACACGAGTGTGAAGTTAGCATCCCGAGCCGAAAGCGAGTGCGTGCTAGCTGTAATCGAGTGTTGCTAACTTCACACGAGTGGAATAGCTTCTACACGATATTTTTTTTAAACAAATGATTGGAAATAGTAATGCCTATTTTCTGTGAAGGATTATGGGTTTCTCTCACACAAAATAGGCACGAGAAAGTGCCATTTCCAAGATGTGTTAAAAAAAAGAATTTTCTGGAATACTAGAAGCATCATGGACAAACAAACCACACACAAATCACAACTGGTCGGGAGAACATTTAGTTTCTCCCGACCAGTCTGTTGAACTTTGCGGCATTAAAATTACTAATTTTACCCCTGCGATTGATATTATTGATTACAGAACTACAACGCGGTACGGTAACAACGCGGTAAAATTGTGTATTCACAAAAGAAATTAAAAAAAAGAAAATAATACAAAAACTGTTAAAAATCCTCTTTCATGGTGGGATGATGATTGCAACAGAGTCAAGCGACTGACAAACAATACTAAGGAATTGCTACTCACCGATTTGGATGAAACTCTACATACATATTAAGTATCAAAAAACATTGAAGACGTGTTTTTTTTTATCGGCAATGGTTCAAGTTTAAGGGTAGAAACTACACCTCGCATCTGATCTGATAGCTTTCACGTTTGAATTTAATTCAAAGGTCAACATTGCAAAATTGAAGATGGCGGCCTAAAAATGGCGCCTAAACTTTAAACTTCAAACGTGAAGGCTGGCTTTTAAGTTTGAAGCGGGATTAATCATGCAATTTGAAAGCCAAAGCGTTTATAATGGGATGTTGCTGAATTCAAATTTTTGATCGAAATCACAAGATTCAAGATAGCGAACCTCCCAGCGTGTCATAGGAGTGCTTCACTTATTGTTAAATTATAATTAGTCGAGTGGTTCGAATAATAATTGTAAAATGTTCTTAAAAAGTTTTCAATGTTGGGAAATTCAAATTTGAGATAAAAATCGCAAAATTGAAAATGTCACAATTATCATATTATTATAATCAATTACCTTGAGAAAATTTTTGTCATGCACAAATATAGGTTGTAGCTATATAAATTTACAAAATATAAATTGAACATTATAAATTGATATAAAATTCTTAAATAAAGATAATTTTTTTAATCTTAAAATAGTTACCATTCCTCGAAAAATTAGTGACAGATAGAAGTAATATCTCGTCCGTGATAGACTAGAGCAATTTTTTAATATACGAGGTGCATTCATGCGCGCTTCGCGCGCTCTCTATTTATTCCATTATACAAACGCGAATTCTTCTTCCTTTTAGTTCGCATTCATCTTTATATTTGATACAATACGATATAGTACATGTATCCAATAAGTAATGTTTTATCTTTAATTTATGCTAACATTAAAATTTGAGGTTAGACATTAAAGCATATATAGCAAAACTAAATATCAGTGAAAATGCTTAGAGACTAATTTTAATTTTTTATTATCAAAAAACATTTTGCATGTATAGTTCCATCAGTATCCTTCAAACTTGATTACAAAATTTGTTCATTTTAAATTTTATCTCTTATACTTTGACCTAACCTTACATTAGTCTCTACCCAATCAAACTAAATCTTTAAGTTAAATATATAGTTACTTCATTTGAACCAATTACATTTGTCGATTCATCAGAATTAACCAATCCATTTTCGGCTTCAGTTTCCCGCGATCACTTTTTTAATAGAGGAAAAGGCCTGATCAACTGCACCGACTATTTACGATTTGACGCCCACTTTTATTTTTAAATATAAGAAGTTTATTTATTCATGTTAATTAAAATTATTTATCAAAAATCATAATAAAAAATAGCAAATACGATGCGCGCAAAACAATCTACGGAGAATGTGCATTACTTGTAACCAAAAATGAGGGATGTATTGCGAATATGGTAAAAATGCACTTAAAGAAATTACAATATAGAATATTTAGCAACATATACATACGGTTTTTATTGTTTTACAAAATTCTTCATCGCATTATGCATTTTGTGAGATATGATATAAAATATTGTATTAAAATCTCGTATTAAAATTTAATGCAAAGTAGTCATATTTTAAGCGCTAGCGCCAAATACAACTTTTCTTTCGAAAAATTAGAGCCTGTAATTGATGATAATAGCAACGATGATTGAAAATTGTAATGTTTTCCTTTATAACTTTTCTGAATAAAAAAAAGTTACGTCGTTTTTAATGTAAATGTTTGAATGAATATTTATTGTTACGAAAATTAGATTATAATTTTTAAAAATTATAAAAATAGTACTTGAACCATTGCCGATAAAAAAAACACGTGTTCAATGTTTTTTGATATTTAATATGTATGTTGAGTTTCATCCAAATCGGTGAGTAATACTTCCATAGTGTTACTTGTTAGATACGCCGCGTGGAAGAAATGGCTGTTTTCTAAAAATACAGAAGACTTGATCAATTACAAAAAAAGTGCAGCCGTAGCGAAAAGAACCTTTAAACAAAAAAAGAAACTACATTTTATTGATTTTGCCCAAAATATTTCTTTCCGCACTGATGCTAACTATGCATGGAAGAAATGTAAAGTGCTACAAAATAGTTCGATAAAAAATTACAACTCTAATACTAATACACAAAATTTGCAACAAGGTCCAATCTTCGAAGCGCTCGCTAAGATCTGTCCCCCCTCAGCTGAAACTGATTCGACAAAAACTCCCTTATCTTCTCCCAATAACATTTTTGACAAATCCTACGAATTCGCCGAATTAAATGCTGCTCTTGATACCAAAAACTCAAAGGTTTCTCCCGGTCTGGATGGAATAGATTATTGAATCACTAAAAAAAAACTACCAATTCAGTATCATTTACTACTTCTAGACATCTATGATGAACTTCAGGTTTTGAAAAAATATCCTGAAAGCTGGAGACACTGCTTTTTGCACTTTATCGCCAAATCTGATGGCTCCAGTTTAAGACCTAAAGCCTTAATTCCATCAATGTGCAAATCCTTCGAAACTATGCGTAAAAATCGCTTGCAGTGGTGGGTCGAGTATAATGATATCATTCCAGACAGTCAGCATGGTTTTCGGGAGGGACGCTCGTGTACTGACAACTTAATGAACTTAAGCTTGAAAAATGTCTTAGCTGCCTTTCTTGATGTGGAAGGTGCTTTCGACAACGTAAATGTTGATAGTCTTCTTGCGGAACTCTAAAAAGTATGCTGCTCCGATAGCATTACTCAATTTGTTAAGTTTCTCACACACTGTAGATTTATACATGTTGACTTTCTGGAAGATTTCAGAATAATTTACAAAGGTGGCCCACAAGGAGGCGTCCTCAGCTCTTTATTCTATAGAATACTCTATATAATTTTTGTAGCTTCTATCGTAACTTACATAAATTGGTTACTATCTCTCAATATGCTGATGATATTTTATTTAAAATAATTTGTCTCTATGTCAAATCCAAATCAATTGAAAAAGCAATTGACGCCATTGCAAGCGGTTTAAACATTATAGGTCTGGAGCTTGCACCAAACAAAACTAAGCTGTTGCATTTCAATAAAAAGCATGTTTCTCCCGGTGAAATCGACATTAAAGTTAAAGGCTGTGAAATAAAGTCAATCGAATCCGTTTCTTTTCTCGGTATAAAGTTCGATCATAAACTGTCGTTTGATTTCCAAGTAATTTCTTTATGGAACTTGGTGGGAGTCCGAACCCGAAACTTTTGTAAATTTTTATAAAAGTTATGTACGCTCTATAATGGATTACAGCAGCTATATATTCTGCCCACTCAAAGCTACATCTTTAGAGAAAATTTAAAAAGTACAAAATGCCGGAATTAGAATCGCCTTAGGCTATCGCATTTCTACGCCTATTAATATCCTACATGCAGTCTAAAATTTTTCCTTTTATTGACAGAACAAAATACCTTTGCGATACCTATCTCTCAAAAGTAATGTCCAACACAGGCTCCTTGACTTACAAGTGCATATTTAGTTATTATAATATTTATTCTAAAAATCTCCCAAAGAAGTCGAGAATAATTAGCCAAGGTAATATCTGTGATATAAAATATATTAATTATATTATTAAAAATGTAAAATATAGCGCATACTGTTACGATTACGATGTTATCTCTACAAATATTACTATTAATTTAGAACTAGGAGAAAATGTAAAAGTTTCAGCTAACTCTAATGAAATGTTTACCGATTTTCTGAACAGTAACAGATGTCCCTTTTTCACTGACGGCAGCAAAGTAAAGGAAGGCGAGTTTGTCAGCTTATCTGTTTACTACCCTTTTGAAATTGTGAATGTAACTAGCTTCAGCAAACAAATGTCAGTCTTCTCGGCTGAATGCGCTGCTATTGTCAAAGCCTTAGATTTAATATATGAAAAAGATATAGGAAATGCAGAAATTTTCTCTGATTCCCTAAGTGTCTTACAAAGTATAGGCAGCAATAGAATATCGGAAAAAAGTATTTCATTTGGAATCGAAACGTCGGTAATTTCAATAAACACCAAGAATTGGCAGGAAAACTATTAGTATCTTTTTCATCACTACCAATAGAATATCGGATAAAACTAGCCCATTCATTTTTTATTGTAAAAAACCTTTCTGCCGAGATTCTTTTGGATCCCCCCCCCCATGTTGGCATTCTTGGTAACGAATTTACCAACAAACTTGCTAAGCTAGCAACCAATAATGGTGTAGTTAACTCCCCTGCTGTCCTTTTCACTGGCTTTAAAGAAACTTTTAAAAAAGTGATACACCTTAATGCTGAAAATACCTTGCTATCTCAAAGAACCTTTAAAGGCCAAAAATAATTTGTAAATTTCTTCAAGATTGTAAATACCCTTGGTACCGCAGGCTTAAACTTTCAAGGGCCTACATCGTTACTATTAATAGATGCAGAGTCAATCATTACGGGTTAGATGAATCTCTTCATCGTCTTGTAATTATTAATGACGCTTATAGCAAATCTAATAATCCTAACGAGGACATTAACCATGTTCTTTGGTAATGTAGGCTTTACGACAATAATAGAAAGACATTCATCGAAAATTTAAAAAAGATCAAGGTATTTTTGCCGTGGTCAGCGCAAAATCAACGCTCAAAAGCCTTGCTTGCAAGTAAATGTTTGAATTCTTACAGAAATGTGAGCTAAAGATATAGTTAAAACAAATTTTTTTATGCATAATTGTACAAGCAACGATTCGCGGGCTTTAGAAAAGGTTGCAGTGAATGGCCAACGGAAAATCGATAGAGAATGAAGACTATGCGATCGCGGAAAGGAGCGAGTGTGCAGTTTCTTTTCGAATGCGAGTACCGACAATTAAAGTTTAATTTAGGATTATCAACGTTATCTCCGGCAATAATGCAAGAAAATGAAAGACCAACAAAGTGCGAGTTTCTTCGATTCGCAATGTAAATATTTGACCCGCTTTGCTTATTATCCCCGCTCACGTTGAAATCCAAGTTAGGTATACAAAACATATGGCATAGCAGAATCTAAGAGCTGACGAATGAACGTCAAAGGCACCGATTGATGAAAATTGTGGGAAACCCATTATTGTGGACGAGAAACATTATGCCGCTAGGCTGATGTTAACAAAATACCATCGACGTTTTTACCACGCAGTAACGCGACAATCGCAAATAAAGTAAAACAGTATTTTTACGTAGGTATCTGCTGTGTATTACGGTCAAACAGAACAAAGCCGAAGGAACCGGTCATGTCAGTGCTTCATCCAGGTATCGTTTAAGCAAAGTTCTTTCACACATTGTGGTGTGAGAAGAGTCCTATATAACTTAAGTGCAAGTTCGGCAATAATGGCCTTAAAAAGATTAACGGCGCGCAGAGGAATGCTCTCAGTCGTTAATAGCAATAATGGGACAAACTTCCGAGGCGCCTGCAAGAAATTACGCGAGGCAATTATCACGGTGGATAAGGAAAAATTAGAAAACTATGCTCTAAGCGAAAAAATAAAATAGGTATTCAATCCTCTCGATGCACCACATATAGATGGTGACTGGGAAAGGTTAAAACCATCAGCAAAGATCGCCGTTAACACCGCACTGTGGGAGCAAGCTTCGAGCGAAGTAATTCTGCTCACGCTCCTGGTGGAAGTTGAGCACACGGCCAATTCGCGTCCCCTAACTCACGTTACAATCGACGTAAAAGACAAGGAGGCGCTCACCACCAATTACTTTCTCATCTAGCTTTTCCGGAACCAAATCTTTCGGTCGGTATCTGCCAACCTTAGTTGCTCGAAAAAAATGGTAACCAAAAAGAGGCACTATTAATAATTGGACAGCTAGTTCTCATGGTTCTGCACGTCCCTAGAAATACGTGGTGAAAGGGGATAATTACGGATTATCCCAATGCACAAGGACGAATGAGAATATTAAAGGTGCGAACACCCACTCGAGAATTTTTATGTCCCGCTCATAAACTCACACTGTACAAATTAATTAAAATAATTTGTAGAGGCGAGAATTGTTCCGGATTCAACCAAATTTTTGTTAAAAAAAACAATGTTATTTAATTATTTAGGAATCTAGATATTCATTTATTTAAAGTTGAAATTGTATATTTGATAGAATCATAATTTATTATTTAGATGGTTGACGTGAGCGTATTTATCGTTTAGAAAACAAAAATATTTACAATGTAAAATTGCAGCGACTACAGCTCGGATTACGGAATTAAGATACTTCTTTATTGTTGTAGCAAAGGGGAAGTACAATAATTTTTCGTTACAATTGTAGAATTTCAAAAAGAAACAAAAAACGAAATAGCCAAAACACGGTTTTCCTAAAAATATTACGATTGTACTATTATGGCCGAACAAAATTTGTTTATAAAGAATGTAACTGTCATATAAAAACATGACTTGTTCTATGGCGGGGCTGCCGTCTGCGATGTCGCGAAGATGAGGCTACGCGATACTAAGCAGCTCTCGGTAACAAGAGCATGCGGATCACGCCGTGCTGGGAGTAACTTGTGCTTTCGCACGTCAGGCTGATCGGATTCGGCTGTTGGCGGCGGCGTGGTACGGCCAAGAGCCGCGCAAGGGGAGCAGAACCGAAACTGCCGACGAAAACAAAATTCTCGGAAATCGCGACGAATCGGATAAATTTTATTTTATTATTTCAATCGAAAGTAAAAGTATTTTTTTACTATTGCAAGGTAGAAGTGGCTCCACCCAGGGTACAAAAAACGCGTATCCTAATTAAAGATACATTTACTATGGAAATTGAATAAATTAATACTTGTTTAAAATAATATATAGTTTGCCTTAAAAAAATGGATAATTATTACAAATTGATATAACTTTAAAGATTGTTCGCTTAACGAAAGATAAAATAAAATTTTAAACAAGCACGTAACGAAATAATATTCAAAAAGACCGAATTCAAAAGTAAAAAAGAAGCGTAATATCAAAACCGTTTATACAAAATTGTATTGAACAAATATAATTAGAAAAAGAAACGACCAGCTAAAAAGTTCATACCGTTTACGTGTAAATAATATTGTAATTGAGAATGTTAACGATTAATTCAAATTTATGATTATATTAGTTAAATAGAAAACTATCCTCGTAAAAAATGCCATTCTCTTTTAGACTGAAAAATTTATTTTTTATTCAACTACGACTCCGTTTGCTAAATTAAGATACTTGTTCATTGTTGTAGCATAGGGGAAGTAAATTAATCTTTGCGTTAAAATTGTTGAATTTCAAAAAGAAACACAAAACGAAAAAACCAAAATAGGGTTATCCTAAACAATATTGCGATCGCACAGCAAATCTATCTTGGCAAAATAAAATTTACTCAACCATGGATTTCCGCCTGCGCTGTCGCGAAGAGGCTACGCGATACTAAGCAACTCACGGTTACAAGAGCATGTGGATCCCGCCGCGCTGGGGGTAACTTGTGCTTCCGCGCGTCAGGCTACACGTATTTCGGTTTTTGGCGGCGGCGCGGTTGGGGCATTAGACACGTACGACAGTAAACAAAGCAAGTGCCGCCGTCCGCTCAATTTGCGGAACTCACGAAGTGAAATAAATTTGCAATTTAAGAAACAACAAACTTACCAATAAAAAAATGAAATAGCCAAAAAGTTTATTCAAAATATCACGAAATAAATTGAATTTCAAAAGAAAAATAAATAGCAAACAGCTCATACGATTCTCGTTAAAATAATTGTGCAAAAAATTGATCATTATATAAATATTATACGCATTTTGACATACATACGTCTATTTATTTTGTCTACTGCTTAGCTGAGGCAAAATACTTATTCAATTTATAGCAGAGGGAACCTAATGAACTTTAAAGTAAAAATTATAAAATTTGTAAAGAATAAATTACAAGTTACCTTAAAATAATTTCACAAAAAAGTAATCATTATGAAAAAATGACATTCGTTTTGACAAGAATAACTGAATTTATTTTAACTACTATTTAGCTGACCTTAGATACTTATTTAATTTTTGCAACTGGAATTTAATTAACTTTAATGTATAGATTTCTAATTTTGAAAAGCATAAATAAAACAGTAATAGCAAAACCAGAAAGCCGAAACGGTTGTAAAAAATAATATTTTGATTGCTTTGCAAATCAATATTTGTTTTACAAAATTTTTTAATATTAAAGGTTACTTAAATAAAAAGTTTACTCGTATGATGCTATTTCTAGTAAAAGCGAGGAACCACCGAAAACACCGCAGATCTGAGTCCTTAGCCTGTTGCTGTCACTTCCAATCACGTAAAGAGGTTACGCAAGACTAAGCAGCTCGCGGGGCCAGAGCTCGCAGATCGCGCTTGGAT
>UCOL01005824.1:0-10747 GCA_900474335.1 Ormyrus nitidulus | reverse complement strand
TTTTTACAATTCTTCCCCGGTGTATTTTTTTTTTTTTTTTTTTTTTTTTTACATTTTCCGATAACGCATAGATTTCTAACACCAGGCATATGCCTGGTGCCGCCCGAGATACACGTGTTGATTCGAGATTTAGCTCGCTGTACCCCAGTAGTGCATTAATCTTAAGTGTTTTTTATTGCTATTCAATTATTTCCATTGTAATGTTACCACGTGCGATAACGCACCGGCGAACTTAACGTTATCAATATCTTTCATTAGACCTGCAATGGAAATAAAATATCAAGAGTCACCGAAAAATTCGCCTTTTCAAAACATTTATCAGCTGATTTATGTGAGTAGCAAAATAATTGAAAATCTAAAAACGATATCTCTTTTAATTAAAAACTCGGTTGCACTTTGTGAGCAAAGGAATTGCAATGTCAATCAATAGTATAGCATACTACTACATATATAGTTTGAATTTGATTTAAACAAGCTTTTGATCGCATTTCCAATAAAAAAAATACCAAAGCTTTGACCCGAACCCCAAACAGCAACGCGACCTCCTCTAAACAATCTTCCCGAGCCAACAATCGGCCCCATAAAAGGCCTTTTATCTTTCGACAATTAAGATCCAACAGGTTCTAAAATCAGGCAGCCATTGTGGCGCAACTTTCACCGGACCACATCGCGGCGCTTGCCGCGTCAATGCGCACAATAAAGGCCGCGGCGAGTAAACACCTCCGCGTCGGCCGGCCGCTCGCAGAAGGAAAAAAAAAGAAGGAACTGCGAGTGTACCCGCGGCGCGGGTTCCGCTAATGCGCCGTATCCTACATCTATCCGCGCGCCGCGGGCCGCATGACAAATTTCCCCGTCGCCCCGTTATGTACTCGCCGGAAAAGAAGGCCGAGAGATTTCCCCCTCCCGCTCCGATGGGGGGTGCGGATAAACGCGCGAATTAGCGTAATATATCAATTGTTTCGGAAATAAGACGTGCTTAATGGCGCGGAGAGATTTATCGGGGATATAACTGCTAATTTTCCGAGGGATTAAAATATATTGTTTTGTTTATCCGGAGGTACTTCGGGTAGGTAGGCGCATTTCGGACTTTTATTTTTTTCAGCGGCGCGAAATAAATTATACGATTCGGGGAGTGATAAAAATACTATTCTTACGTAATTTTCGAGGCCGGCGGAGTTATGCAAGAGGGGTAATAAATCGCTTCGTGATAAAAGGATGTGGATGACAATGAAGAATGAGAGTGCAGTTTTTTTAAAAAAGTAAGAGAAGCTGTATTTTATTTCCCTTTATTTGAATTCTCTCTGGTTTCAAGAGTCACCGGTGTGCCTTTTACCGGCGAATAAAAACGAAAGTCTCAATGTTTTGGGGGGAGACTTAGCAATCTAAATGCGTTTCTCGATTTGCAGCTAATAAATAAGTCGACTTTATATTACGAATGATTTTTATGTCCGTCTGTACATAAAAAGAGCAGTTTTCACGAGCAAAAATTTAGCGATTACGAGTGTAGAAATGTGCGGCCGATAACAGGCGCAATTAATTGCGCCAATTAAAAGACTTTTTCTTGACTCGGAGGACATTAGGCTAAAAAAATTACCGACTACATCGATTAATTATCGTGAATTAACAGGTATTTAAATCCGCCATCAAAGATTCCATTGCGCCATCACGATAGATAAGACTCTTCAGCAAAATTCAATCTTTGTTGGCGCTGCGCGAATTGGAGAACATTACCATAACCATCGCGAGCTTATTTGCCGAGAGCATCGGATTGAATTTTTCAAGCATTTAATGCACGTCAACGTAATAATACACCGCGAAAGAAAGTGCGCGGTTTACGATCGCGCGGGCAGTAAAAAATGGAATGAAGTACAAAATCTAAGATAAGTTGAAGTTAATTCCTCAATCACCAGCTGCCCTCCCCGGTTTATTATCCTCGCTATAAAGTTTCACTTTGAGCAGTTTGCAGGACGTAAACGGCTTCGGCGCAATAAGCGTTTCTGCGCATAAAGTTCCGCATTAATCACAAAGTAAACGCAGCTAAAAAAAAAAAAAAAAAAAACGGTTTCGCCAAAAGACCCATACGATGTCGTCGGCCTCTTCGCTTAATAACTTGCCCGCGTCGAAAAGAGAGAAAAGAAAAATAGACACAAAGCTCTATACGGTAGCATCAGCCGCCTCTTATATAAATAAACGTTCTCTCTTTCTCGCCTCTTCCGCAATAATGGCGCCCAACGGCAAAGGGGTGGTGCACTTATATTCCTCCGTGGAATATTACTCTTGCCCGTTGCTTTCGAGCATCAAGATAGACAGAGAGACGGATCCGTTAGGAAGAGAGGAGGAGAGAGGACTCATTGCTTTAAAAAAAAAAAAATAAGCGGCGGAAGAATCGGAAACGCAGCCGGACAATGTCCGCCGTCCCTTCTGAGAGCAGAGCCACTGTCCAGTTCTCACCAAAGGGGGTATACACCTCTCCGCGCATATCCCCGGCCGATGATGAGAAAAGCAGAGTAAGGACTGACCAATAGATCCGGTTTAGCAAGTTTCCGGATTCCGGGGGTCATCGCCGTCACCTTTGCCGCTCCCCTCCCCTCCTACCTTTTTCGGGCCTTTGGCGGCGCCGCGCGGCAACAACACAACCCCTTGGGCCTCGACCGACTGACCGCGCGGCGGGCCGGCCCGCGCGGGCAGCCCTCCGCCGATGGCTTCCGATCGGGCGTCCGTCCATAAATTAAGGAATCCGGTTTTGCGATAATGCCCCGAGGGCCGCGGACAGTGTACGCCGGCGAATTAACCTGCTTTTGGCGAAGAGTCGCGCGCGCGCGCAAGAGCGCAGGTTAAAAAAGGGGATGACCACGCGATGTGTCTCTCTCCTCTGAGTCCTCCTCGCGCGGCGTCCAGTTTCGGTGGGAACGAAAACCTGATCGCCGACACTTTTCGACTCTATTTCCGTGAGAGAGACGCGCGAGGAGAGAGGGGACCTCTCGGCGATGAGTCGCGCGCGACAATGGAAAGCGTCTTCGCGAAAAAGAGAGACCGGCGGCGGCGCGCTCGTTAAGGAGACCGCGCGCGACCGGACGAACCGGACCTCTCCGGCAACGGAACTCGCTCTTTGATAAGGGCCACGCGCCGTTAAAACGTACGTTGGCAACGTTTCCGCGCGCTTCCGCGTTCGAGGGCGGCTCTTTCCTGTTTCTTCGCTCTAGGCGCGCGCGAGCGGCCGGCCGAAAACTTGATTTCGAGGATGAGTTATGCGCGAGGAGGTGCAGCGTCGAATCTGCGCCGCCGCTGATTTCCGGGTGACGGTTTGCGAGAAACGGTCTCGGGCATCGGTTACGCGCGCACTAATTTATGCGCAGGCTCTCGAAGAAATTGCAGTTTTTCAATGATTATACAGGACTTTGTTCCGAGCGCATTTATCTTCATTTTTTTTTCTTATCGAATTTAAGAACGAGCGTACAAGGAGAGAAACTTTATTGCAGAAAAAAAATTACACGCATACTTTGATAAATGGGAAGTCGAAGGCAGGCCAAAATTAGCGAAATTGTTTGAAACTTTCAACTTTCATTAATGATTTTTCAGCCTTCTTGCAAATAAAGTCATTCTAATTTTCAAAATTACGTTAACGCGTAATGAGTTCTCTAATTAACTCGGAACTCGATAGAATTGTAATTACAATAAAGTTGGTAAAATTGCGCTAATGCCACTGCCTCGGAACCGTGTAATGCGAAAATAATTGACAGCGGTGCTTTTCGGAATTGTTGCGCATAAAAAGAGATTATATAAGGCGAACCACGAAGATGTAAGGATAAAAGAGATTGCCTTCAATTCCCGAAATTTCGTCGAGGGAAAGCAGAGGAAGAGACGCAAACAAGTCGAATCGAGTCGCGAGACTAACAATTTCCGTAATAATGGGAAAAAAAGACGCCGACCTCGAACGATTCTCGGTGCATCGGAAATCTTTAATCTCTCCGCAATCAAATCATACTTACCAGCCGAGCATGACCGAAATAACATTGTCTTAACGGCTATTGAGTGGCGCTCTTTGCTTTAATTTAATAATGGCGCGATTATTGTGCGCAATCGCTAATTTGTGTATTACATGGAAGTAATACAAGAGTGAATACTATATACGAGTCGCTTTTAGAAAACAAAACCCCCATTCTTTTTCTGAAATTCCATCGCTATCCTTACTTAATCTGCCGTGTTATGGGAATGAATATCGCTTTTCTAGAGTTTAATCTATCAGTACACCGAGTTATGAACTGATAAACGAAAAAAGGCGGCATTTTGCGTGCCTTATAAATGCGCTCGATCGCGGAAAAAGTTTTAACGTTACAGTAGTAAAAGCTTTTTCTGGTACGTGTGAACGAACGAGCCAGAGACGCGTATCAGAAAAACGGCATCCTCTTAAAGGAAGCGATAAATAAATTTCATACTGCAGTAATTCGATCCGTTGTTTTGCTAAATGTTTTACTAAGAGCCCGAACACTTAAGTAACTTTTGAGGAAAAATTCAGGTAATTTTATCGGCTTATTTCAGTTATCAATATTGTTTATTAATAGAAAAACTCTCTTTGCTAATTTGATAGGCGCGAAATGTGCAAATTTAATGAAAATAACAAAATCCGATCGTTCCGTTAGCAGTCAATATTCAGCGCTTAAATTCTCACGATCGACTCGATGCATTTAAATTAGAGATTTTTTAGCTGCTTAAGAACATTTCTGTTATAAATACTTTAAGCGCTACTAATCGTTTTATACACTTTGCAGGTATCGGGCCTATCTCCCCGAGAATAAGCTCGATAAAGATGCACTTTTTTTTTTACTTAGCTTTCGCTGGAAGCAAGTATAAACAGTTAGAATATCCGAGGAAGCGCGCGGTAATTGTTTTTTTAAACTGAAAATATCGCCTTCCGAACTCGCGAGGCGCCCGTCGAAAGTGGCGTCCGGAGCAAAGTCATACACGCAGGTACGTATACCCGGTGCGTTACAATGTACGCGGACTTCTCGCGCGAAAGGAAGGAGATNGCGCAATGAAGAGCCCAAAGGCTATACGCTCATGAAAGTCTCGCTCCTCGCTCTGCTATTAAGCATACAGGAGAGATAAGCGCCGGTAATTGTTGCTCCGTCCCGTTCTCTCTCCCTCCTGCTCTCGCCGCGGCGAAAAAAAATCTCTCTCTCTCCCGAAGCGAAGAGGAGCAAGAAGAGGCGCGCGGCACGCGCATGCGTGACTTTTCAGAGCTTGCGCGACCGGATGTTGTTTATTCGTCCACGTCGGCCGCGCGCGGCTTCTCTTATATATACCCTCCCCTATCGCGCGCGCGCATCTCTCCGATAAAAAAGCGCGGTTATTTATTTTCGTTTTCCGTCCGCAGCTGCGCGCGCGGATTTCTATGCGCAAAAACGATTTGTATCGATTACCGCGCTCTCGAGCAGCAGGCTTCTCTCTCTTTTTTTTTACGGTGATTGATAGCGCAAAGGGATTAGAGTCTAATTTCCGTTTTTTTTTCGCGGCGGCGGCCGACGCGTCCACGTGCCGACGGTAAAAACATTGTTAACGGGAGTGCGGCTACTTGTAGTTTTGATTTTACTGATATCGCCGCGGTGTTTTCAATTAGTGATTGGCGTCGCTCTTGCACGCGAGGAAGTGCTTATGTAATGTGCTGTTAATTTATCTTTACTCGTTGAACTTCGTTTAATGTATTCCGTACTTGAATGCATACTTTTATATACAATTGTAGCATATCATAAATCTCGTTGGAGACGCTCGGAAATGTTAACCGATTTTAATTCATTTCAACGAGAAACGTACGTCAAAGGTAAACATTTCTTATTACGCGTTCTTGCCTCGGTATTTAGCAGTAGAACGAACCGACGATACGAAGGTTCGATTACAAGTACATTACGGCTTGCGCAGAAAACTGTAAGTCGTTCGAGTCAAAGCCGTGATAGGACTAACAACTCCTCTTCCCCGGCCGCGAATGGTAATAACGAATTTCCTAAACAACGTACTCAGCCTCGAAAAAAAGGCCCCAAACAAATACCCTCACGTATAAGCTCGATCCCGCAAAAAGCGGCAACACGAACAAACAACAGCGACGAAGCATCTTTTAATAAAGTTTCTTTCCCGGGGCATCGCAAATCGCTCCTCTCGCTGCTTGCATTTCTCTGCATCGAATCGGCGGACGCCGCGCAAAAAGCGAATCTCGATTTGTCCTGAAATCGTTCGCGCAGCCGCGCGCAAAAAAAGCCTCGCGCGCAATTCGACGAATTTCATTAAGCGCAATCCCTCTCTCTCTCTCTCTCCCGAGGAGAGCGAGAGAGAGAGAGAGAGAGAGAGAGAGGGACGAGGACGCATCGACGCGCGTAATTATTTATCGGGCCCCGATCTCGCATGTGGCTCACGTACAAAGCGAGGCAGCCTCCGCTTTATAAAAGGGTTTAACGTCGGGCAGAGTTTCCCCGGCGTGTTTTACACGCGCGATTGCAAGTTCGCTTCACGCACGGCTAATTATCATGCCTGCCGGAGAAAAATGCCCGAGAGCCGGGCATTTTTCGCGAGCTCCGAAGGGCGCGCCGCGCTGTTTTTCCAGGCCTGCCGTCGCGGACTCTCGGCTGTACGTATTCGCGAGATTGCGGATAAACGCCGACCGAAATGATCCTTCGTCCGCCCTTAATTGAGTTAGCAAGCGCGATCCTTTGGTCGAAAGAAGTTTATTGCGATTATTATACTCGGCGGGAGAAACGTCCCGAGAGCACGTCGAAATTTTTACTTTTATTTTCCGTCTTTTATATCGGAGCGTTGCATAAATTTTGCCGATCGTTTAGAGAGATAAGACTTTTCTCTCGCCGCGAGTAAATAACTTGGCTCGAGCTCGCTTTTCAATCTGCTCAAATATTGACTTTGTTCAACACAGAAACTCTAATTAAAATGGCTTTCAGCCTGCATTAGTTGTGCAATCAAGCCGACATTATCATGCTAATAAAGCTCTTGTAAAACCGACATAGGAAACGATCGTACTGCAACTTGTAATACCATAACTACTGAATAGAAGCTTATACTTCCTTTCTCATTTGCTTTTCTTGATTTATCTCTCTCTCTCTCTCTCTCTCTCTCTCTCTCTCTCGAAATATCCGAGCAGCTACTCCATCGGTCGCGGAGTACTTTTAAAAGGAAAGAAGATACGGAGGGGCCGCTGGCCCAAATTGAAATGTGCGCGTCTCTCCGGCTCTTTCACACGCCACCGAAATTCCCGTGCACGCATCGCTGCGTAAGTATACATGCGTGTACACGCGGAGGAGAAAAAAACCAGAGCGAAGAAAGTCTGCTCTCCTTCTACTCCTCCTCCTCCTCCTCCCGTTGCCGCGTCCGCCTCTCCGTCGCGAAGCTTTTCGAGCTTTTCGAAGCGGGCGAAACGTGGCGAACGGTGGTAAATAACGGAATATTTCTCGGATTGTCGCTGCGCGCACGTCCGCGAGGCTTAAGCTTATATAAGCTGCGGAGGCCGCGGTGTAATCGGTTTTTGAAAGGAAAAGGGGTGGAGTTTCGGTGGTCTTTTTGAAATTGGCGCCTTAAATTAAAACGTGTTTGCGCTTTTATAAGCATAGAACGAAAACACGGCTTTAAGGACTGGTTTCTGGTGATACAGTAATTTTTATGGATCTTACGTCAGTTTTTGATATTCGAGAGGCTCGATTTTTGCGGCAAGTGAAATTTCATTATGCCCAAAACGGCATTCGCCGGCCGGAAGATATTCGTTACATTGTATCTCGTATTTGGGTACAGCTTTTTTATTCCAAAAATACAGTTTAAGCGAGGAAAAGAGCGTGAAACAATGTGAAAGGTATAAACTTCCAAATTTTCTCGGCAAGAAAACTATCACTTTAAGCTTGAACGTTATTTCAGAATGAAATTCATTTCAAGCGAATTATCCCGCCGCCAATAAACCGGCCGCTCATCCGTTAAATCAGGCAAAACAAAGCTGCATCACGGGCAAAAACAGCTAAACAAACCCGCGCGCAAAAAGGCTCAAAAGGATCTGCTCGCGCGAGGGCCTTTTTCTACTCGAGAGTGAATCAGCAGAGAGAGAGAGAAAGAGAGAGCCGAGATACCCCAAGCTGTTCCGGCCATCGATCGGCGGCGATATTCAATTGGCACCAGGAGGCGGCGCCGCGGCCTCTCCTTCCTAAGTGCCGGCGGCGCGACGTCGGGGACCCATTGGCCACCGCGATGACCAATCGTCATATGACATTCTTGTGCGCCGTCGCAAGTCTGTCTGGGGCAAAGAAAAAAAAAGACGCAACGGACAATGAGAAACGCCGATTGGGGCGATGAGGAATAGGAGAAAAGCCGAGCGGCCTCTCGTAACTTTTCGTTTCAATTAAGAGCGGCACTTCGTTTCTTCTCGATGTTATTGCCCTGTTATTGCGTCTTATGGGTTTCCGATTAAAATTTGTAGTTTTGCCGCTTTAATAAAGCAGAAATAGAAAGTGTTGAAAGGGGGAAATAATATAATGTGGAATGAGAAGGCTCGGAGTGCTTTATTAGTTGAATAAATTGGCGCGATGCATAAAATTAGTCGTGCAGCAGTTGACTAAATTTATTAAAGTACAGGAATATTTACTAAAGAGATTAATTTTTCTAAAAATGCTTACAAATATCTTTCCGAGGCATAAGTTACGAAAAAATATGTCCTAACGCTTCCTAATCCGATTATCCGTGTACTCCATGAAATCCACTGAACGTCAGAGGAGGCGTAATTTATATTATACATAAACTAAAAAAAAAGGCCGACGGCGGATGCTTCAATTGCGCGGCGAGGGTCGCCGAGGGGTGGCTTCACCTCCCGGGCTCTCGGATCGGCGGCGCTGGTTCGTTAACCCTGTGGTGTATAATGCACTTGCGCGCGCGCGCGACTTATTTACTTTCACTGAAAAGCGCGAGTGGAAAAAGAGTTGTCATTCATCTTGAAGGCTTGTTTTGTAATAATTTTTAAAAGGCTTAATTTGGGTATAATGTTTCGTGATAGACATTACTATATACTGTTTTTGATCGTTTTTAATTATTTAATTATTTTAATTATTTTAAGTATTTCAACAAATGCGTTCGATTGAATAAATTAAAAGCGCAGAATTAACAAAGAGCTCGTAACGTCTATTGATAACTGCTTCATTATCAAACTCCAATACCCGAACGCTTATTAAACCTACTAAAATACCCCGGTAATTTTGGATTTCCCAATAAAATGTCCGAAATTTCCCTTCTTCTCAGAAATTAAAAAAAAAACTCGGTTAGGAAGGAAGACGAAAAGTCACAAGACTGCAGGCGAACGACATGCCAGAAAGTCGACAGCTCGGGCGGTTTCTCTCATAATCGAGAAAGCACTTCTCTTTCCTGATCGCGGCCTAACAGCTCTTTAATAATATTTAGAATAAGTAAAAAATGTTTTACTCATTAATTTGGAACGTTTTATGTCAGACGAGTTTAAATTTATGCTGAAGGAAGAAGAATTCTAAAGTAATAGAAACAATAATGGAAAATAATAACATTAAAACAAGAATTACAGCTATTATAAATTCCTCAATAACACATAAAAATTGCGCCAGTCGCCTGTCTCAGATGGGTACAGAACCTAGTCAACAATCAATGTTTTGTAACACAATCTTAGAAATCTGTATTGATAAAGTTATATTCGAAAAATTCTACGCATTGGTAGCTGTAGTAAGTATAAATAATTTAAATATTATGTAAATTTTGAAAGAAATTATATTCTAAATTTTTTGTTTTATAGGAAATTTGTAAATTAAATCGAAGAATTTCCAGGACCTTTCGGAAAATATTTAAAAATGTATATTATACAATGGATCAGTATGAAGTAAATCAAGGACGCAATAGTGCAAAATTTTTTTCATTTTTATTCGCCACAGAGGCAATTCCTTGGACCGTTTTATCCTGCATTAGATTAAAAGAACGAGATGGAGGCACTAGGTCAATCTTTACTCAAATATTATTTCAAGAATTAGTGGAAGAAATGGGAGTTGACAAACTCAGAAGAAAATTAAAACACTAGTATGTTATTATATTCAAAATAATAATAATAATAATAATTTTAATAATAATAATAATAATAATTTTACAGAGAATTGCAGGAGGGTCTGTTTCGCAAAGACGATCCCGAAAATAATCGAATTGCGATAAATTTCTTCAAATCCATTGGTGTTAAGATTTCAACGTGTAACGGTCCTTTTAAATCCGACGGATAGGCTTCAGCGTATGCCAGGGTTAAGTTTGGGAATTAAAAGGATCGGAATGCGGAGTCCGGTAAATAATGTTGCCGACGCAGTACAGTTTAGATTTTTATGTTTTGGTTTATTCCAGCCTGTGTTGGCCGGCCTTTTTAAAGCAAATACAAAAGTAATATTAAGTAATACATGAAATAATAGTTATTAAGTAAGAAGTAAAAAAAATGATTAGGAGGCTTCCGTGCCTATGAGGTCGTCGACGTTCGCGGCTGAAAACAAGACCTTTTTACCGCCGTTGATCTGTTAACAAAAAGATTGCTTGGTTTTAATTCTAACGCTTAATGACAAAAGTATATTAGTTTAAACGCACGCTCGCTATGTTTGAAATCCAACGGGTGGCTTTCCACTCCTCGGGTGGAGTGAATAGCCGCGGGGTAACAAAAGGTTCGGCGCTGATTCTACTCACGGTTGTTAGTCCCGTTGGGTAGAGCAGCTATGGCTAATAA
>UCOL01005823.1:0-10741 GCA_900474335.1 Ormyrus nitidulus | reverse complement strand
CTTTTGAACAAATAAAGGTTTTTTGACGAAATTTTTTTTTAATCGATAGAATTTGATCTCATCTTTTGATTGCTGGTAGTTAAAATACGTTATATTTAGCTGCTGCAAAGTTATAATCGATCAAACAAAAATCGATTTTTGTTAGATTTTCGCATGGGACGGAACGGACGTGGCTTCTTTCATTTTAACATTAAAAAACGTATCCCGAAATTACAAGAAAATCCGTGATCCAAAGTTCGCGGACTTTCCTTGTCAGTGCATAAACTTGAATTGTATAATGTGAACAGTGTAATAAATATTCACATAATATGAATGTAAACAGTGAAATAAATATTCATATCTTCTAATATTTAATACGCGTTTAAATAGCAATAACAAAAAGACTTTTTGAGCTTTTCTCTTTGTACATAATACGTTGAACAGCTTTCGTTTGAAGAATTAATATTTTATATTACAATAATGTAATGTAAATGTTCTTATGGAATTTAACGGATAAGCGATATCTTTTACATAAAAACTTGTGAATAAATAAGCCAAAAGATAAGATAAGATAATAAATACAATCGATTTACGAACATTTGAAATGTAAAAATTAAGTAAGAGAAAAAATTAAGTCTACATTTAAAATTAAAAATGAATTTCTCAAAAAGCTTCCACTTATTTTCTCCAGTATTATTCCTTGCCGTTTGAATTCTTTTAAAATTCTTACCCAAGACTGCACCTCTAAAATAAAAAATAGTACCTCTAACATAAATTAATATAAAAATAACTTAAAGAAAGCTCTTAAAATGTGATTTTGGATAGATATTTCAAAAGGTTTGCCTGACTTAACGATGTTAAGATGTAGAATAGTTTTTTATTAAACATTTAATAACTTCTTTCTAAGATACTTATTTATTTGAAATTTTCAGAAACCTTTTTAAGAACTCTATATATATGTCAATTAAGTTGCTTTAATTTTATTTAATCTAATATTATATAATAATATTATATTACATTGCCTCTATTAAAAACTCAATTTAAAAAATAAAGTATCAAAACTTGCAGGAAAAAGGATGTATCCTGCAGTAAGTTGTGACTATGCATTTGTTTCACCCTGCTTCATTTGCTACTCTCGTTTTTCAATATTTACAAAAAAAAAGCAAGTGATTTTAATTATTTTTATCTTGCGTGCAATTTATATACCATCAATAGTTATAAAGCGCATATCATAATCTTGCCTTCTATCTACACGTGTAAAATGAGTGTCATGTTTAACAACCACCTCTAGGAATCACTGGCAGTTATATTCTCATTAGTGTTACAATATAGATGTCTGATTACAGCTAATGTTGAAATGAATCAGGAATGAGAATTATTTTCAAACACAATTAAAAATGGCTAATTTGTTCTAAATTCTGAATATAGTTTTTGAGATTCTGTATATAATTGGGCATATTTATATTATAAATACAATATTAACAAAATTTTTTTCTATTCATACTCTTAAAACGGTATAATCTTTACCTACTGTAATGTTTAGTTACGGTCATTCTTTTTTCAGTCAGATTTTTGCCAGAAAGGTAAATTTTTTTATATTCAAACAATATCCTTGTACAAATAGTTCCTAAGCTGTAGAAGCACCTTGAATGATAAACTGGTTTTTAGCCTGCCGTACCTTCTAGTCTTTTTTTATCGTAAAAGGCGAACCCCGCCTGAATCCTCGGATCTTTTACGACTATTAAGATACTTTATACAATGGTGCTTTATAAAAACAAAAATGTTTTATTTAAACGTTAATTAATGGTGTAGACAAGATCTAAAATATATAAAAAAATAAAGAATAATAAACGTTAAAGTGTGTACAAAAGGTAAAATAAGACTTTCTGGCGTTTCTTTTCTTAGTTTTTTCAAGATTGCATGGCTAAATCGTGCTGTGAAACCCTTTTTGCATAAAAGCCGAGCATCAAAGTAAAGTTTCAAACTTTCTCTGTTTATTTTTGGGCTCAAAAGTGAGTTGTGACGTTTTTTTCAAGAGTACAGAGGTCAAAAAAGTAGTTTCTTTCGAATCAGGAATTTCAATAGTAGCATAAGTAGGCTTGAACTTTGTAGCTTTGCGAATTTAATTCTATTATTACGCTTATTGGATGTGATTTAGATATATTTATAGATAAATTTTGATTAGTATAATAGAAAATTTAAATCTAAATTGCGTCTTATAAATTGAGTGAAAAGTGATTTAGTGAGTAGACAAAATTTTAAACTAGCAATGTTATATATAGTTTCACCATCGGTTGCCGAGCCCAAATTACTTTAAAATCTTCCTAAAATTTCTTCAAAAAACGAATCAAAAAGCAGCAAAGAAAACAACGTTAACAGGCTTATTTCGTACTACGGAGAGACGAATTTTTCGTCCAAAGTTCGTTAGGCAATCGCACGAGATTTTCCCACAGCCAAGTCGTCAAGAACGAGCTGACGAAAATGTGCAACCGTCACATTTAGTTTCCCTACAGATTACCTTAAAACACAGCGCGATATAAAATCTGTTTCTTCTAGTTTCTTTACAAGGTTGAAAAAAGGTCGGACTCGAGTCGATGCGGAACTTTTTTTAAATTAGTCGTTATACTCGTAGGCCACTTCGGGTCTGTCCTATGCAAGCTTTAATTTTGATCCTTCGTCAATGTATATCCGCCTACGCGAATTAGCACTGATTTTCTGTGCGCATATTTTAAAGTAAATTTCCATTTGTCAAAAGTCTTTTCAGCAACGCGGCCACATCGACTCTGCATTATACGTCCAATTCAAGATGCCCACGCCTACAATTGATTACGTAATCCTTGCATCGCTGTACAAAGCTAAATTGTCGTGAGGTCTATTCAGTTGCCTTTTTTGCAAGATCATTCTTTATCGATTACCGAAAAAAATGTCTTTTCAGCTCGGCTTGTTACATGTACTGAGCCAATATTTATGAATCTGCAATGCGTTAATTGATATAGTTCGATATTTGTAGTCGTGTTAATGCAACTATTTTTTGAGATAAAAATTTATGCATATTAGTTGCATTTTTTATAGTACGATTGTAATAAACGAAGCTTTTAAGATGTACGTTTACTCCTTAAAAAATGTTTCAGGATTAAACTCTGTAAAAGGGTGATTATATACATTATTTAACTTCATTTTTCGATAAGCACTAAAATTGATGTTAAAAACTTAAATTTATCAATACAATTACTACTGAAATGTTCTGCGAAACATGAAATTTTCGTTAAACGAACCAGCATAAAAGAGTATACGACTAAAAGCCTGCAGTCAACCTTCGCCTCTCGAGAACGCGCGAGCAAACTTCACGGCAAAAACGCTCTACAGTCAATTTTTTTTAGCAGTAGCAACTATATATCCTGCCAGCAGCATCAGATCCGCGAGCAGATCCACTCCAGTGGAAGGCCCAGCCTTCGCACCTCTTCGTCCCGACTCAATCTCATTTTCACCACCCGCACATCCGCGTCCCTCCCTTAACGCAGCGTGAAAAGGCAGAGGTAGAGCTTCCCCGCAGCCTCCCCCTTTTCCCCGCCGTTCGGCCACCGCGGCCGCCTCGGCGTCAGCGTGGACGCTTGCGAAGTTTAATGGCGGTGACTTCGTTTCCTGTTCTCCCTGCTTATGCGCCGCGGCGGCAGTGCAGCCGCGCGCGCACACCGACATACCCGCTTACACGCGCGCGCGCACACACACATACACACCGAGAGAGCCGGAGAGAGAGAGAGAGACGACTCGCTCTCCTATCTCCTCTCGGCCGTGGCGACGACGCGCTTCCCTCTCGCTCGTTCTCACGCGCGCGAATTGCCATTAAACGCCGAGAGAGAGAGAGAGAGAGAGAGCCAAGCTTCGCGGCGACTCGGGCATTCTTTTCGTTCCTTCTTTTTGTCCGGCGATCGTTCTCCGTCTCGCTCGAAGCCGCCGCCGCTTCCACCAGGCTATATGCCTGTGTGCCACTGCGCTCCGCGAAACGGAACGGGGGATACGCCACGTCCGTCTGTCTCTGTCGGATTCGTGCAGCGCAAAAAGCGAACGCCGAGGCGCGCGATCGAGCCCTGACAATTTCTCGATCGTCCGGGCGGCGGCTTTTCCCGTTGGAAAGTTCGGCTCTGCCTCCTTGAGCATCGGCCTGCCGACGTTTTTGCGCCTCGGCGCGTTGCGCAATCGTCGCTCGAAGCGCAATTGTCGAGCGATGGGTAATTATTATCCATTGCCGAGCGCGGCGTTCGTCGACGAAACGCACCGCGTCTCGCGCGAGGAATCGTTATTGGCAGGTCCAAGTTTTGGAAAGCTTCCGTGGAAGGCCCTTCGGAAGGCGGTAGCCGCGAATTTCCGGGGCAATTTTTCAGAAAGCACGTACAATAGTCCGGATGAAATCGTTCCTCCTCGGTCCTCTGTTTATTTTTGGCGCATCTCGGCCCGTGCAACGCAGCCGCCGAGAAAGAGAGTTGCTCAACGCTCTCTCTCTCTCTCTCTCTCTGCCATGGGCGCAAATAAATAGCGCGTGCACACGTACAACACACATTCGGAAGCCTCGGTATAATCGCTCTCCCTCGGCGACTTGCGCAAGCGGCGGCTCGCGCGGCTCGGCTTCGTCCGTTTTTTCTTTTTTTTTCGTCGGAAAAAAGCGTCGTGGCTCTATAACTTGTTGCTCTCTCTCTTTCTCTCTCTCTCTGTCCTGCCCTTCACGCGCGCGCGTTAATCGTCGCGAATTTTGCGACTCCTGCAGCGCGCGATATCAGCCCCTTCCCTCCGCGCGCGAGGGTGATCGAGAGAGAAGGCAGATGCGCACGCACACCGACACGTGAGCCGCGATGACGGTGGCATTTTTCGTCGGTCACGCGGCCGCGGAGAGCCGAGCACCGCCAAGCCGAGCGTTTCGTGACCGTCAACGGGCTCTATGTCTCTTGCTCGCGCGGCCCGCGGGGCTCGATGGCTTTTCTAAGACCAGTCCGGTGGATCGCGAGGGACTCCCTTTTCGCGGGAGGGAAGGGCAGATTCTAGCGAAGGTAGCCTAAGTTCGCCGATAAGGAACTGTGATGGTTGCTGAAGGTCTTGTTGCGCGGATGAGGGGAGCGTCTGGTGGGCTGAGATTTGGGTCTGAGGGAGTTGGAAGGAAGGGGATATATACTTGTACTTTTGTGAAAGTAAACGTCAGAAATCCATTGTTACATATATGGATGCGAAACTAAGCTGAGCTCTATTATTTTTATGCTCGTTATTCGACAGGATTTATATTCTGCTTATATATTTATTACTTAAATTAAATTAAGGGCTTTATTATGTTTTTATTCTTTTTAAAAGCTGCCATTTTCAAAAAAATCTCCTTTTTGACGGACTATCGTTGCAGCTTTAAATTTTGTTTTTGTTTTCTTCAAGGTTTCTCTTTGTTTTGCTCTCGAACATTCTTGAATGCCACGTCATTTCTTTAGATATTACTAGCTGCAATATCTGGCTCCGTTTGGGTGGGTTAGACGTCAAATTTGTAAAATATGTAACAGAGATCATTTATTTACTCTGGTGATAATATATTGCCCGTGTAGGGGTAGTTTTACCCTTATAATAAGAGATCGAAAATATTCTAGAAAATTTCACGGATCCGTTGCTTGAAACTTGCTTTTATTATATAATAGTTATTGATTAAAGAATAAAAGACGCTAATAATGGCTTTGCTTTTAAATTTATTTATTATAGAAAGGCAAAAAGTTTCGATGATATAACGAGAATATCATTTAACCCAAAAGAGGACCACTGTTTTGCTCGAAAGTAGAACACTTTTATAATAAGTAAATTGAAATCGTAAAATTGTCAGCATATTTTCTTTTTAAATCTGCATCTTTTGGCTTTTTTAAAAATGTTTATATTCTAGATCATACCAAATCTTGATTATTGTTACTTATAATAAGAAACGCGCTTGGAAATTAACAATAAGCATTAAAGTTACCCATAATTGACTCAAAAAATGCTTCACTAAAATTCAGTTCATTTGCATTATTGTGTTTTGTCCGTTGCTATTGCATAATGCATCGCAATGTGACTCTTAATGTTTCCTAAATCGTAGTGATTATTTTTTCATCTATCCTTTGTAAATCCCACAGAACTGAATAAGCCCTGAAATATATTTGGATCTTTTATTTTTAAGTCATCGATTATTATTCTTGTATTAAATTTATAATAAATCTATTGCTTTATCATATAATAGAATTAAATGTTTTAACAGGATCGTGGTATCGAATTATTAATAAAGTTTATTTTTAAGTCGTGTCTAAAATCATCATATAATAAACTGCTATAAATAAATTGCATGCTATAATAATGCGGAGAAAATTGCAGTAGAGAACATTTTTTCCCAAAACCATTGAAAAATTACAGGGATGTTCGGCTCATAAGAATCATGACTTTCCTTGATATCTTTAATTCAAGATAAAGATTTAAAAATAGCCTTATTCCAGAAATCTTGTCAGCTTAGAATGTACAGTGTTCAATAAGTTCCGAAAAGGTCACGTGGTCTAGTTATTAGTATCCATTAGTGTACGTCAATTAATCTATATAAATTTATCGTTAATAGCAGTATCGTTGACATTTCAGACAATTAAATATACTTAGCATTATTTTAGGACGAATATTTACTAGGTACAAGATTGTCTCTGTCGATCGATATCTAATCTCGTAGTACATTTTTATTTTCTTTGATTCTCTTTGATATGTACAGTGCTTTATAACGAATAATTCAACATTAAATAGATTCTTCTATCAATCCTTTTTCGAGAATGGATAACTTTTGCTCTTATAAAATTTTCATGTCCACTGCCAAGCGTTGTGGGCAACTTTCTATTCTGTCGGCCATTTTTGATGGGTGCGAAGTCGCGGATGCCGAGAATCTCTCGCAGTCTAAGTAATAACGAAGCATCTGCGAAGTTTCCCACTCTAGGTAGCATCAACTTATTGTTCCGAGACTTTCCTCTATAATAATTGGTGTACATTTTCCAGAATTCTTAAAAACAGTGTTTACAGAGTCTATCTAACATATTGTACACAGAATACGCTTTTAACAAAAACTTAGAATCCTTTATCAAATTAATTTATAATTCTCTTGTGCGTTTAAAATTTTAGTGAAAATTAAACTCTGCTTTTAGAAATTTGCATCATTTTCATCCAATAATTAATTACTAAAATTTTGACTTTATTTGAATAAAAAAACAATATTATTTAATTTTTGAATCGTTTACAACAAAATTTATTAAAATATTATATAAGGATAATATTTTAAGAAAACTACTTCTGACAAGGACTCTCCTGACATATGATTTTTAACTGTTTCTTTTAAATTTAGTTCAAATTTTCATGAAATAATCAATAGAACTGAATTCGATTCTATTTTCGACTCGATAACATAACGATTCAATAGAATCGTTAAAGTCGACTATTTTGCATAGCCCAAATCAATGATCCTCAGTCGAATTTCAAATCCATAAAATAGCTGTGAAAAATTGCTACTTCTCTTAGACTGTGGTGAAACGCTTGCTCGGATCAAACTGAAGCATTTAATGGATCGAACGTTTTCTCGCTTATTTTTATTACATTTCAATTTTTGCTCACAGCTATCTAATAAAGTAATAGAAAGCATCTAAGTGCTGCGGATAGCTTACCACAATGCAAATAAACAGTAATAAAACGTTTGTAATTATCATTTCGTGAGAAATTAAGCAAAATATTAATTTCGCCTCATCGTCATTTTCTAATTCCAGTTATCTTTTTGAAATATTTAAATTGACTAGAATAACAATCTTGGAAACATCGACACAGACATTATAGAATTTATTTCATTTTTTAATCCATTAAATGTTTTAATCTGATTCGAAAAAACGTTTCACAGATAGACGAAAAATGGAAACATTCTTCTCCCTTTTTTTTGCATTTTTAATGATATTATTTCAAAATATTTACGAACGAATTGAAAAATGGAAAAAGGATTTTGACCAGGAAACTGCTCTGTGTCAACTTGGAGCAACCACCTTTCAGAGCTGAACGCCATTTTGACCAACGCCAATGCTTTCTGCAGAGTTCTTCGTTTCCATAAATTTACAGCGTTAATTCGTAATTTACGATGAATTTTTAGTAAATAGTATATTCCGCATCTATGGAGGAAAAGAGCTGGCCAGTTTATAGTACCTGCAAATTTTCACCTTCGACTCGGGTGGCAAACACGTGGTTATGAGTCATTTTTCTTTTTCCTCCCTTGACGCGTACAGCTACTTTCCTCAACGCCGGGCGGAAATGCCGTCATCTCTGCCGACGGCCGGAAACGTGGTACTTTAGGTACGGTATTTTATGTTGGAAAACAGAGTTTATTAAGTTTGTATATACAGCATATTTAACATCTTTTCTAAAGAGTTACTTTCAAGCTGGTCATAGAAAATATCGTCCGATAGTTGAACGCTGTCGAAATATGTATTATCGCAATATATTATTGCAATTTTAATTTAAATTTATTATTAAAATTTGTTTAGCTATACTTTCGAATAACAAACTAATTAAATTTTTTTTTTTTTTAAGTTACACGTGGTTTACCAAACATTGTTATAAGTTTTACTTAAGTTTTTATAGAAAGGAGCGCATGATCTTTTCTAAAATTAAGCTATAAGAACGTGGCTTTCTTTATATTTTGGCACATGAAAATATGTGCCAAAATTTTAAAAATGTGAGATGCTTTCTTGTAAATAAGTGGATTCGTTGAAGTATCTATGAACAAAGATTTTCCACCGAAAAAATTTGTTTATTATTGAACCAAAGTAAATTGTACAACTCGCATCCTATGTATACGCGAATCTGTACCAATTGCTTTCAATTTTATCTAGAATTCTAGATACGCAAAAGAAAATCGTCGCCATATTGCACGTTCAGCACTGTATACTGCACAGCAGAAAATTTTAGCCTCGTTGCCGCCATTTTTCTATGCGACGATGCCACTATTTTTCCACGCCGGTATTTTCCGGCAAAATTTTAGTTTGCGAACCATGCGTACTGTTAACGTAATGAATTTGTTGCATTGTTATAATTTTTCAGGTATTTCTTTAGACTAATCGTAATATTTTTGCATCAACATAAACCGTTTTATAAATAATAAATTCTTACATTAATTTAGAACTCTTTTAAGGTATCGATTTCTTGATTATTTCAAAGCAAAAGGTATCATACAACAAACTTATATAACTTTCTTAGATTCGCACAAATTCTGTGCAAAATATTAGAAATGTTTATGAGAACTTTTATATTGTACAGTGTTCATTTCTAATAGTTCCACGTTAATAGATATACTTAATAAACGCACATCTTAAAAATAGAGTGATTTTCTAAGGTTTAGTTTCGCCTTGGGCTAAGAATTGTAAAACAGCCTAACGACGGCGAAGAATTGAGATACAAAGCTTATTGCTGTTGCTGAAAATTTTTACAGTTCGCGGCCATGTTGGCGTCCCTCGAAAACGCTTGGTAACAGGGTCTTGAGGGATTTCTTTGGATGCTTATATAATGAGTTTGCAAATATATAACAATATATAATAATACAGTTATAGAAAAGTACGAATGTTTATAAAATAATTATAAAGAATCAAAAAGTTACGGCCTGAGATCATCTTGCTTCGTTTAATCGTTCGAAAATAGTTAAAAAAAAAAAATAATAATAATAACAATACAATTAATATTACATTCGTATAATCATTCCCAGTCGATTCTAAATTGTATATTATAACTGCACAAAAATCTAAATTAAATGTTTAAATACTTTAAAACTTAAGCAATTATATTATGCCAGGAGGCAAAATTTGCAGTAAAAATTTTTATAATTTTGAGGATTGGAGAGACAAACTCATCATATACAGAAAAATTATTATATATATTTATATTTATATTAAAATTTACTGAATAGTTTACAACTTTTTACTACTTACTACAAGTATATTAAATTTTAATATAAATATATTAGAGTTCAATATAGTAGTTCAGTATAGTAATTCTCAATGCAGTTTCTCATTTTTTTTAAATTTTTTGCCGTAATCATATCAGAATCATCAATTGACTATCGTCGATCTTTAATAATGGAATAAATTATTTCTCGAGCATTAGAAGGTGTTCGTCTTGGGGCGAGCGCACGGCTTAGAGTTCTAAACCTAAACGACTAACGCCCTCTTGTTGTAGGAGAGGTCTTTAAGTGAGAGAGTCGCTCGAAAAAGGGATTAAATTGTAAGGAGCAGACGCTGGACTGCAGTATATTTTACGTGACACGCTCTTTCTACTTATGAAACTTATTAGTTCAAAAGATATTAAGGTTTCATTTATTTTTTTGCAATTTTTTGAATAGCTGTGTATCCTAGTGAATGTTCGATCTTTTTCAATGATCGACCACTTATTTTTTTCGTTTTTAACTAAACTTGCAAAATCAAAAAAAATTTTTGAAGTTCATCCACTAGTTTTTGTTTTATAATGATTTTAAATTATATGTGATATCGCGATTATATGTTACTATAACATAGTACCCCCATCTTTTTATTATTATTATTATTTTATTATGATTGTTTACATTAGTTTCAATAATATAGTTCCGATCAAATATAAAAAATTACTTTTCTTTGGCTTATAATTACTAGAGAAAATTCAATTTACTTGAAAATTTTTTTATACACGGACAAAATTTTCTATTCAAAATTACCATGAAAACTATGATAATCGTGGG
>UCOL01005822.1:0-10746 GCA_900474335.1 Ormyrus nitidulus | reverse complement strand
CCCGTCCCACATAAACGGCACAAGCTCTCCTCATAATTAAAATAGACCTGCTTAACGAGCGTGTAAAATAGTCAGGATATTAGAGCCGAGGCCGAGAGAGAGAAGGAGAGAGAAGAACAGTGGCGGCGGCATATCCTGCGATCGAACATGTGTCCAGACACCGGGAGAGAGTCGCAAAAATGTCTGTCCTCCCCCCCTCGTTTTGCCTTTCCGCAAGCCGGGCAACACGTGTTGCGCCGCTCGCGCAAATGAAACTCTCTCTCTCTCCTCTCTCTCTGATCGTAACTGACAGTAATTAAGGAAGCGCATTACAAAAAGCTCCGAGCTATTTTTACACCCCCGCCGACGTATCGCCTATTCGAAGAATACATGCATAAAGCGCTAAGCGCTCTTAATTAGCGAGCTCGTCCCATCGGGCCATTCTTGTATCTGTTATCGATGGGATATCGCCACCGTTTATTACGGCTCGCCGTCGTAATTGCGAGTGCGTATGACACGCGGCGCGTTCGCTCGTTAAATTTCGACAATGTTCAATAAAGGGCTTTTACACGGCAATTAAAGATTTATTAGCGCTTAACACCAAGCGGCCATTTCTGTTAAGAGCGCGCGCTTTATTGCCCAGCCCCCTTACAGTAAATTACAGTAATCCTCGTAAACAAAGTTACATTTCACTTACGCGCTTCCTCGGCGAGAGAGAGAGACGACGAGGCTCTCAATCCTCCGGTCTCTCGACTGCGGAGTCTCCCGAACGAATGAACAAAGCCTTCCTCGGAAGAGGCGCCGAGAGCGACAAGTGCACGCGCGGGACCCGCGGGAAAGCTTAGAAAAGAGGCTGCCGCGATCCGTTCCTCGAAAAAGAGCGGACGAGGCGCCGCTTTCGAGGGCCGGACGCCGAATGGACGCCGGGCGACGAGTCCGCCGAGGTATTTATTACCTGTCTTCTCGCGCTCACAATGGCCATGATTTCACAGATTTGCGTCTACCTGACTCGCCTCTCTCTCTCTCGCGTTCCACTTGTTTCTTTCTTCCGAGCCGATCGCTTAAGGCGCCTTCACACCAGGAGAGCTTCATTCACGACTCGGTGTATATATATGCGCTTTCGAGGAGCCGGGACGGGAATGCGCTCTAGTTCGTCTGGCTTCGGTCGGATGTCTTTATGGAGTACGGAGATCTTTACCGGCCTCTGGTACTGAATGTCAGCGCGCCTCGAGGGTAAGGCGAGTTTTTGCCTTATGCAAATCTTCGGCTCTTGCCTTGTAACGTGTAAGAGAGCTTTTGAAAATGTTAAACTATAATGTTTAAATGCAAAATTTTGTATAGGTTAATTGATAAGTCGGCAGCGAGGCAGTATCTTTTTCTAAAGCAAACCGTTTACACGTTTACCGCAGAAATCGCAGAAATCCAGCGAGGAAGCTGTCCATTGTAAAACGCGGCTTTCAATCGCCTCTAAAAGCCGCCGGTTTCATCAATACCCCATAAACCCGAGAGATTCGCCTCCCTAAGCAAATTCGTTTGGCAGTCCATCTCCTAGACGAGCGGCAGTTAAAACTTCTCTCTCTCTCTTTCCATCGCGTTGAGAAATCCCCTTTAGGAGTCGCTCGCTCGCTCTCCACAGTCCTCTCGGCGGGCTCGCCGCGAGCGTTTTAAAGCGCCTCCTTCCGAGAAGAGCGCCGTTTAACGCGCCTCCGACTTTTACAATCTATGCCCGAGCCGCGCTCCTTTGTTGCTCTCTCTCTCTCTCTCTCTCTCGCCTCGGCGGGGAGAGAGAGAGAGAGAGAGAGAGAGAGTCTCTTTCCTTATATGCATAATTGCGGAGGCAAAGGCAACAGGTGTATCGCCGACTCTGCTTAATCATGCGAGAGCTGCGGCGAGGAGCGAGAAACGCGGAGACGCCGGTTATGTGTATTATATACCTTTCGACCGCGGGGACACCTAACAGACCGAGCCGCCGATTGAGGAGCTAATTAATGGTGAGGAGAGGGATAAAGGAGGGATATGTTTTCTGCTTTCTTTAATTTGAATAGTTTTGATTTCGTGTAAAATCCAGGTAAATATTTCTAAGATCTTTCTAGAACAGGGGGTCTTTTACACCTGTTAAGTTCGGACTTTGTATTGTTTTATTAGCGATATAATGAAAAATAAACTGATCTTCGCAAATTCTCTGCAAGCGATCGTTTAACCCGATTTTTTCCAAAACAAATTCGCCGGCTGTAAAAATTGAATAAAAATCTTAAATCACCCGAAATACTAGCTCACCAACGAACCTTTCATCATCGAACCGATAATCCAGCCGTTCCAAAAACGTCTCGTCCCAGATACTCGTACCATCTCCCTGCAAAAATTGCTAATCAAAACTACACGAGCCAGCAGCCGCCGCACTTGCCGAAACTCAATGGGCCACATCTCGGGTAAAAGTCGCTTTCTCCGAACCGAGGCCTCAGCCGACTCGAGACCCGATGAAATATTTGACGAACGCCTAACGAGCGGCCCGGCGAAATGGCTCTCGGCTGCTTTTTTCCGGCGCGCGATTTTTCACCGGGCGGGCAATGACGAGCCGTCGAACGCTTTCGACAGCAGCTCGTTACGCTTTCATGTCCCGCGCGGTGTATTAAAAGCTGAGGACACGCAGCGCCCGTAAGTAAGACCGATGATGCATTCAATTCGACTTGCGCGCAAATTGCGACCGCGAGAAGTGCGATTTGACTTCTCTCTTTTTTTTTTTTTTTTTTTGCTTCTGAAAGGCCGCGCCACCTTTCAGTCGCGCGCAAATCACTGTAATATCGAGGGCGCGAATTGAAAACTACTTGTCGGCCGGTCTTTCTTGGGAGTGTCGTAACGTGACGATGCGACGGAGAGTAAGTTATGATTTAAGGATCGAAAAAATGAGCTCCTTTAAGGCCGACGTTCTCATTAGTCTCTTGAGGAGTGAAATATTGCATTAAATTTCCCAAAAAAAAAAATAAAAAAAAAACTCGCGATAACTTTTTCTCAAAATCCAGATAAAAGAAAGCGTAACCGCTCACCTCCCCCGAAGAAAATCCGAATCGGGGAGGGTGGGGGGGAGGGGGGCGATAAAGCTCCGGACATTTTCTCCGGGCCGCGCTTCTAAAAAAATCTTCCCACGACCGTCGTCGCCCTCGGCGGGCACACACAGCTCACACCCCGAAAACTCGCAAAAATCGTCACTCCTCCAATGGGCATCGTGTGCTTCGCGAGACCGCAGAGAGAGAGAGAGAGGCCCGGAGCATAATCCCCGACCTCGTTCGCAAATTTATCGGGCCTCCTGCCACACATCTTCCTCCTCTCCCTCCTTCCCCATCTCTCTCTCTCTCTCTCCGTAGCAACAGCGTTTATATGCATTCGCGCGTCGTCGCGCCTTGAGAAAGCGCGAATGTATACATAAGAAACGAGGGAAAGAGAGAGAGAGAGAGAGAGTGGAAGGGGAGTTTCATTCATGAACGGGCCGCGGCGAGGCGTCAATGGATGCGCCTCGGGAGGAAGAGAGAGAAAGAGAGAGAATCGCAGACGACGACGCCGGCATTTCTCCCGCCCCCGCCAGGCTCGTCTGGCGGAGGCCAGCCAGCCTCTCCGCAGACAAGAATGAACCCCAGAGAGAGAGAGAGAGAGAGAGAAGCAGAGGAGGAGGAGGGAATTCCGATGCGGCTGATGTAGCGGGTACCTGCGCCTTTTTCGCTCTGCGCTTCTTCTGCTGCTTCTTCTTCTTCTTCTGCCGCCGCTGCCGATGCTGCTGCTGCTGCTGCTGTTGCTGCTTCTTGTAAGAGCGGTAGACTGCCGCCGATTCGTGGCTTCCTCCGCTGCCGCTGCTGCTGCTGCTCCGCTGCTCTCAGCGCCGAATCCGCTGCTCTTTGTTCGGCGCGCGATTTTTTTCGGGGCATCGGTTTCGGTTTTAGTTTTGGGTTGACAGCTGCGGTATTTCTTGATATGTATAATTGCTAGGGTGAATAGGTGAGCAGGTTGTTGCGAATTTCGAGGGATATAGCTGATGTACCGTTGGTTGAAGAAATTTCGAACTCCTGAAATTTATATTAGCAAAATTATGGAATACTTTGATTAATAGAAAAGTTGCCAGCGTAGGTAATAAATTATTATTCTTTTTTAACGTATTACACGTAAGCTGCTGCTGCGATTTTGCATTAACGATTTTAGCTTCGGGATAAGATACCTTCCGTACTTTTAAAAGTCAATATAAACTCCGTAACCGGTCATACGAATTGCGTAATATGAAAAATTTACATTTCAAAACCACACGTTTTTTTATTTGCTTAGGCACAAACCCTATACATTATAGAATACATTAGAATACTCCATCTGCTCCTATGAACGAGCGTTAGATATATAGAAGTAATGCAATATTTTTGTATTATAAGCCACATTTATCGCGTATTCAGCAAACGTTTACATGGCTTTACATTAACGTAAGTAACTCATGAACGTTCAGTTTTCTGATAATGGTAAATTTTAATCCGACAATTTCGGTTAATCAAAAGATATATAAATAATCAATTGGGATTCCACAAACTACATCCCCTTAAAAACTTATCCGGCCAACTAAAGCACCGTCCAGAGTCCAGCAAAGTCCGAACGGATCTCGGCGTATAATAGCGGTCTTATCTCGGCAACCTACTGAAACTTAAGACCGCCGGGTGCGCCGAGCAGTCGTCGGCCCGCAAAAAAGGAAGCCAAATCGACACCTAATCGCGCGTAAAAAAACCGGCAGGCGCCCGTTGGATTTGCGCGCCGAGGCGGAAAACGGCCGAGAGAGCGAGACTTTCGGGGAAAACGGGAGATTTCCCCTCCCGGCACAGGAAAGCTGAAGCCGTGGGTGGCTCTGCTTGAATATCGAGCGCCACAAAGGAGCAGCGCCGACATTTTTCGCGAGATTTCCTCGAGCGCATCCGGCTTCTGGGACCTGCCGGATTTCGGGAAACTGTGTGTTTGTGGATGAGAGGAGGATATCCCGTTGCACTGCAGTCTTTTTGGGGATCTGCAGGAATGCGGTAATCTGTTCGATTAAAGCTCGCGGAGGGAGATCGCTTTTTTTGATTTTGTGGATTTTGAGGGAGTTATTATAGCTGCGCCTTAGAATCGGAATTCGAGGTGAGCGCGAAAAAATTCGCTATTCTCATTTGTACTTTTAAATGTCCAATTAAAATCCTTAAATGAAAGTGCAGCTTGATAAAGAATTCGAGCGGTGAAATTAAACCCTACGATCTCAGGTTTTACGATCAAGCATAAAAATTCTACAATTTTAACGGCGCGTGATAAAAAAATGCTGCTCTAAAATTGAGTGCGGGGAGTATACGGTCGATTTCAAGGAACTAGATTAAAAAATTCCTTTCTAAATTCTCAACAATTATTGTAATTTATCTCGCTCCACTCGGCAAAACGTTGACATTTACGAATATTATATCTTACTTTCCGTGAAAAATCCCACCCATTTTCGCTCGAAAACTCCCCGATTCCCCGCTTGAAAAACCTTATTCCCAAAATCCGCCGCGAACCGCTTCCCAAATCCCCTTTAAGCGCCACGCGAGCGCACCATCAACGCGCAGCGGATCGCACTTATCGCGCTCGGACCCGCCCGGCCTTATCTCCCCCGACCTTCTAATAAACGGCTAGACTCCGATTCGCGCGCGGCGGCCGAAAAATTCGCTCCCGAGGTCGAGGGAGAGAGCGAGTCGGCGGCGAGCCTCGCCGGAGAAAGAGAGAGAGAAAGAGAGGGATTCTCGGTCAAAACATGCGTTTGCACATGACGTCACACATCCGGCGGCTCATTTTTCGCGGTCCCTGGCGCGAGGACGGCTGCACTTTATATCGCCGGTCGCGCCGACGAGCGGCGGCGGCGGCGGCGGCGGCGGCGCTGGGATGCGCCCGAGGAGAGGGACGAGAAAAAAATCCGCTTCCCAGCCCTAGTCCGAAAGTCGCGATGAAAAGAAGCGGCTCCTCCCGTTCGGGATGTATAACGGCCTATAAACCTCGGGGTTTATTCGTTTGCCAGCTGATTTAAGGACGATCGCCTGCGCATCAACGCTTGATGAGATTTTTCTTTGAACGCTGATGAAATCGGGGGGGAATTTTTTTGGATTCGATTTGCATAGAGATCGGCTAATGTACCCGCCCGAGTGACCGTTTTTCTAAGCAAATTGTATAATTATATAAAAAATAACAGGCACTACCGAAAGAGAGAAAGACCAATGCTTGTACAGATATTAAGACTGTATCTCGAAGAGCGAGCGAAAAGGGGGACCTCGGTAAAAAGAAGTCGTTAAAGCTGTTAGTAGGTACCTGCCAAGAAGTGCGCGTAATGAGAGAGTAAAAGAGCCTGGAAGTGAGGAAATACGCGGGTAAGACGCGAATCTAAATAGAAAGAGCGCGTCCGTCCGCACGCCCACCATTTGAGAGAGAGAGAGAGAGAGAGAGAGAGAGAGAGAGAGAGAGCACAAAGTGCTGCGCTGCACGTAATCCACTCAATAAAGCCCCGGGCTATCGTGTGCCTGCGCCTCTCTCTCTCTCTCTCTCTCTCACCTTCATTTTCCCTTAACCCCCCATTTGTCTCGTTATCCTCGCTCTCTCCTCTCGCGCCGATATAACCATAAGCCTCTCTCTGCGTCCTTTTTCCATGCTCTGGTTTTTGAAGCGAGAGGGAGGAGGGCTTCGAATGTTTTACAAGGAGCACTCTGGCCTAAAGTAAATTCAATTATTAATGAGAGTAAAGCTTGTTCTTAGCGGATTTAAATTGTACTAATAAAAGACGAGACCGACGCGATATCGAGCCGCTCGCCCGAGCGGTTCTCCGCAAGGCTGCCGCTGCCGCTGCCGGTCATGAAAGTGGAAGCTCGTTTCATTTTCACTGCGCTAGAAAAGGAAATTTTAACTATAAACCGGTTAAAATTTTTACTATATATCGCCGCCGCGCCGCGCGCCGGGGATAACTGGTAGAATGCCGGAGTACTTGAACTTCCAGCGGCTCGAAATAAATTTTAAACCCAATCAACTTTAATGCCGAAAAAGCTAATTTTTCATTATTTGCACCTGCGAGTGGACGCCGAATGCATTTTAAAGCGGAAAAAGTTCCTCTCCTTTACCTCCCTCGCTCGTATCTTACGGTCCACTTTTTCTGCTCTCGTTTCGTTATTAAAATTTTATGCACTGCCGATAGAAATCTCGGCGCGTTTTTATAACGTTCACGATTTTTTTTTTTTTTTTTTTTTTTTTGTTTGCCGCGGACAAATTTAAAGTGCATTAATTTGCATCGATCTCGAAGGAATCTCATTTTCTAATGCCCGATCTTCTAGTTCTGATTGTCTAATAAAAAACGAATTCCCCACTTAACTCTCATAATCAGATCGACAAATTCATTTCCTAATCGAGCATTTAACTAATAAAAACTCTTCTTTTTTCCCTCTTTATTTTCAAGTTCAATTAACGAGCATTTAAATAAACAATTAACAATAACCAGACTGAATTGAATATCCCGTTAAAAAAAAAAAGTCGCCGCCAACTTTAAAAACTCGCCCAAGCCCCGTTCTGAATTTGTTATTTAAACCCGTCCCTTTAAATCCCTTTAAAACTCGAAAAAGCAACAGCGAAAGCTCCCGAAAACCAGCCCAGCGCCGAGCCGCGCCGCGTTCCCCCCTCCATCCTGCCTCCTCCCCCCACTCGGCGCGGCAACAAGTGGTACAGTGCTAAAAGAGCGGGAGATCCGCACGAGACGCGCCGAATTCCTCGGGGATGCGCGACGACGCCGCGGCCTGTGTGCAGTTTTGCGCGGGATAAAATATGGCCGATCCTCCCGGGCAACGAGTATAAGCGCGACGAATAGACTCCGCGACTCGATCGCCGCGACTCTTTTATCTCGTCGTTATCGGCGAGAGCCGATTGAAGAACCGGGGGACTGGTTTTCCAGGCTGTGCGGCGCTGCGCTGGAATTTGGCGCTGTAGCGGACGAGTCCGCGCCGAGCGAAGTGCGGAGATAAGGATTTTACTGCTCGGGAGGCGCGGCGGCCGCTGCGCCTCTTTGCGGGAAGCGAGAGGAGTCGCGGTAATGAGGCTTTCGCGAGCATCGCTTTCTGGATGTAAAGCGAGGATTGGCCGCGTGCTCGCGCGGGGATACACCGATCGATTGTGGCTCCTTGGGGATACTTTTTGGGAAAAGCGCGAGGTGGGGGGTATTTTTAGAGAGCGAGTTTATTAATATACGATCTATGGCTGCTTGTTAATTTTTGATCGATTGAATCCTGTTTCGGGGATTAAGTTATTAATTACATCAACATTCCTTTAACGTGCTTCATTATATACTTTTTCTTGTTATTTAATGACTCGAATGAATATGTCCCTCAGAAGGATTTCTCGAACAAGTTTCAGAATTATAGTTTTGCTGTTAAAAGCATTTAACTTTTTGCTGTACAGTAAGCTCATCTAAAAGTCAATCAAATTTCTAATTCAATTTCCTTGAATAAGTGCACTCACACCATTAATCAGCCTTCGTAATTCATCGCTCAACTATATCTGCTCTTAATCCTGTGCTAAATCTTCACTCAACCGAAATTTCCGTCCATTGCAAAAAAATCAACCAATGGACCTCTCACCCTTCGTTTGACTTCTAACACCGCCAGCAAACAGTCCCTAAAAAAATCCGACCACTGCCCTTAAAAACTCGCGGGAAAGCGCAGACTTCCGCACTATCCGGGCGTCGATATTATCCAATATATCTCAGCCTCGGCGAGGTATACACCGATTAGCTGCAGGCTACTGATATCGGAAGCCCGCCGGGGAATAGACGCAGGTGTTATCGCCGCTGCCTCGCGTAAATCAAACGTCTATACCGCTGCGGGTCGGACTTTTCGTTCGGGTTTTCACGAACGCTTATAAATTCTGGATGTTTGATTAATCAAACGGATGGCGGATGTTTAATTTTCAGTAGCGCGGTGACTTCTGGTGTGAAATGACGATTACACGGTACTTTAAACTAGGCTTTTCAAGTCCGTTTATCTTATCTGAACGATTTTCGCAATGTTTAATTCATTGTTGTAGTTGTTGATGTTTGGCTACCATTTGAGCTTGAATAAACATAATTTACCTATGTTATTATCGTACTTCATAAATTTAGAACACATCGAGGAAACGGTGTATATAACCTTTAACAGTCAGAAGAATACGATTATTGAATTTTCTGGAATATAAACTCGATAAGATCCACATTTATTTTTCCTTTCGTTCAACAATAAGAAAAATAAGCTACTTCCAATCCTCCCTAATTTTCTCGAAAACCCCCGACAATCCGAGATACATTTAAACAAAAACGAATTCCTTCTAAAATAAAGCATCGACGTCCGCGATCGCAGCGAAAGAAAGTATACGGAGCCCGGCAATTCACCGCCAGTGAAAATCGTACTCCAAATCAGCGCCTTAAATAATCCGGTCCCCTTAGCCGAAAGGCAGGCAGCGTCTTCCCTCTCTCTCTCTCTCTCTCTCTCTCTCTCTCTGTCTCTCTCCTCCTTCAAAGCCGCCGAACAAACATCAATTTTCCCGCAACATAAACAACGATAAGGCCGAGGAGAGAGAGAGAGAGCGACGATGCAATCTCTCTCACTCAGGCTTAACAATAATAAGCAATTAGCGAAAGCTCGGGCCCCGGTCCAGCGTGTCCCGGGGCTACGTCGGGGCCCCGGCGCATTCCCGAACGTATGGGGCCCTCTTTTTCGGGCGGCTCCTCTCTCCCTCTCTCTCTCGCTCTCTCCCGCGTGGGTGTGGGAGCCGGGATCTCCTCTCTCCCTCGGCCATAAGTCAGCGCGCGGGGCCCGCCGGCCAAGAACCATACGAGAGGGGGCGACAAAGACGACGACGAGGAGGAGCGGCTCTCTCGCGACCCGATGTAAATCGATCCCCCGATCCCCGACGGAACTTACCCACGTACAGGGCTGCGGAGAACCTCCGAAGCTGTGCACACCCTCCGAGAGGAACAAGTGCGACTAATTAGCTTTTCCCCGCCGCGTGCAGCGCGCTTTCCCAGACGCGGAGGCGGGACGAGGATCAGCTGGACGCGCGAGACAGGCGGAGGAGGAGGTATGCGAACCGGGGGGGGGGGGGGGGAGATCGTAAAAAGTATCACGCTCGCGCAGGGTTGAAAAGTGCAAGCGCGTAAACAGTTAAAATTCCTCCCTTGTTAATTTTTTAGCTGTCAGGAGGCGAAGCTTTGAAGAGGGACCTGTCCATTCAGTAGGTACTTATATACAGTTCTTATTTACAAGCAAACGCGCCTGTCAAAGTAAACCCAGGGCAAGTGCGCCTCGCTCCTTTTCGACGGACGCAAAAGTCTGTTAAAATTTTTTAACTAGCTTTTATTTCAAATGTATAAAATGAGCTTCTTTTAACGTTGGAGCTTATTATAAGTATAAACGTTAAAAAGCTTCCATACTTTCATTTCAACTGCTAGTATTATATTAGAAGGTTCTACTGCTCATTATCTTCAAAATTCGTGCGCCTTTTCAATTAACTTCAAACTACAAAATAAAAGAAGCGATCGATCGCTTCTAATTCGCTCCCCAAACAAACGCATCTAATCGCGTTTAACACTCCCTGGCGCAAAAGCAAGCGTGACCGAAGGACGACGGACTCCTCGCAAATCTATCGGCGGAAGAAAGTGAAAGCCGCGTTAAAAAAAAAAGAAAAAGAGGCGGCGAGTACAGGCGAAAAAACGGGTGGGGGGGGGGGGCAGACGAAGAG
>UCOL01005821.1:0-10741 GCA_900474335.1 Ormyrus nitidulus | reverse complement strand
GTACAATAATGTACAATCTGTAAATAAATATAAAACATTTCGAATGTTATATTTTTATAAATTATTACACTTCAATATCGTCCATATACTTCAAAATGAATTTACGGACATTCGAATAAATTTTTTATGATACGCTTATGATTATTGGATGCATGAACTTGTATATATTTGAAAAAAGAAACATGTATGCTTTGATGTTCAATAATGTTTAATCTGTGAACAAATATAAATCATGTTTAGTTTCACATTTTCGTGCATTATTTTACTTCAATATCGTCCATACACTTCGAAATGAATTTACGGACATTCGCTAAAATTGTTTATAGAATACATTTATTTATTCTGCATGTACAAATTTTTATAAATTGAGTAATCAAAGATTTATATCTTCTTGTGCAAGATATATAATTTCTTTAATTAAATGAAATAGTCTGCATTTGATATGTTCATGCATTATTTTATTTTACATAATTGATTCACTTATTTATTTTTTATTGTAAAACCTCTGTATTATATTTACAGGCTCTATAACGTTTGCGTCAATTTTAAAAGAGGCAAATTTATGAACATTAGTGACTTCCTGACATTCAACAATGTTTATAACGGCGTCAAAATTGTTCATATATATATACTTTAAAAGGAATTCAAAAATTAAATTCAGGTTTCCCCATTCATATACTTGCAAAATTAAAAAAAATCTTTATACTTCAAGTAAACAAATATAAGATATTTTTCATATTATATTTCATGGGTGTGAAGTTCCATACAGTGGTTGACGCATCGGTTTACGCAAAATTTAAATTTATTTATTTATTATTTTTTTTAATTTTTGCTAAAGAAACTTGAAATAGTATTATTATGAAATGAGCCCCACCAACGCCCATTTCCGTGAGGTACTCCAAATTTTTACCAACCTCTCCGAAATCACAAATTCTTTTCCAACATGCATGAAGACAGTATATATACAATTACATATTTTATATGTAAAATAAATATTTTTTTACCTTAATTTTCATAAATATTTTTTCATTACTTTACTCAAATATCACATTTGAAAAATTAAAAATGCCTTTCCATTGCAGAAAATTATTATTTTTCATAATTTTGGCTAAACAAGCCCTTCAATTGCATTATTATGAAATAGGCCCCACGCGCTTCGCATGCCCTTAATTTCTGATACTAACCGAATATTAAATATCTAATTATTTTTATTTATATCCATTTGATACAAGTTAAACTAAATGTTATTTAAATCTAAGCAATAAACCACGTAAAACTTTCTATTACTTTTAAATTATAAAATTATAGTTTCATGAATACTTTGTTTTAGTATTAAATTTTTGTTCTTAATTTAATTTAAAGTCTAATTTTTTTAATTTAATTTATTAATGATTATTTCACCAATTTTAATATAGCTTATTTAATCTTTTTATTTAGCCTTTTAATCTTTAAAATTTAAACATACTCTATTTTGGCGCTCATTTTGTACAGACCAATCAAAACAGTCTTATTGCGATGACAGATTTCATCAATCACTTTTTTAAGAGAGGATATATATTTTAAATATATTTAATTTATATATTTTTAATTATCATAAAAGAAATTTTGATAATTTTTTTTCTAAAAATGAACATTTTAAATTTAACATTTATGCTGCGATAAAGCCTGCACAGTTTTAAAACTTTTACCACACTTATTGCAAATTTTTATGCCATCACAATTTTTTATGTGAGAAGCTAAATTTCTTTTTAACATGCTTCTTAGACAATTGTTGCATGTTCCAGTTATTTTAGCAGCATGCTTTTCTTTCATATGTCTAGCGAAATTTCTTTTGTTAATTATTTTGCCGCACCCAGTTTCGGAACATTGTACTTTTCTAGAGATCAAGCAATGTCTTGCATGTAAAACTGCGGCATTTCTTGTTTTAAACATCTTATTACATTGAGCAATACGACATTTGAAAGTAGCGAGATTGTGAGTATCAGCTTTATGCTGTTTCAAATTAATAGAATAAAAAAATTTCTTTCCACAATCATTGACATCGCATACATATGTCTTTTTTTTACTGTCTTTCGCCGTTTTAATTTTCATTTTGCCAGTTAATTTTTCTCTGTGTACACGACCAATGTCTTTACACGAACAAAATGTTAATGCTGGTCTTAGAACTGATATTTTGGTTCCAAAATTTACAGCTTCAGCTAAATTTAATCCTAAATTCATTACAAAATGAATGACAGCTTCCCCAACATACACCAAATCACCAGGATTTTGCATGCAAAAGAAAACGTCGATACCCCAACTTTTTAACAATTCAGGATGTATTAATAATCCTGGTTTATGAAAGATTCGACAATCTTTTTCATCGCTGAGGTGCAGCTTAACGTTTTCTTTAAGCTTAGGGAAGTTGTCCGAATTAATAAATCCCCAAATTTTAGGTTTTCCACTTATTAAAATATTTAGGCTTGCAAAATCGCCATCTTCCACATGCATTGATGTGCTACTGCCAGATCCTCCAACATACCACATAGAGGTATTCACACCCTCTACTAAAGACACTCCTCTAGTACTGCTTATTGTCGAGGATGGCAGTTGTAACAAAGTAGTGCCATTTGGTGGTTCTATAGAATCTCGACCATAAAGGCAACTACTATTTGAGGAATAGGCATTTTCGAAAAGCTTTGCAAATGCACGCTTACAAAATTCCTCTTCATTTTCAGTGTCTTGCCTTTCGGCTACGACTGAATTTTCATTTGATAATTCGCCACGGTTACGATTTGAAAGGCGGCCATCCCTTTCAATTTCGAAAATCCCCTCTGCTACATTAGCAAGGGTTTCGCGATTCACCTTTACTTTTCGGTGAGCTGCTAAGTACGCTGGAATAATATTCCAACAATACTCCTTTCCTCAGCACTCAGCACATTACGAAAAATATTGAAAGGTAACCGGTTGACAGTTACCTGTCTACTTTTCACGTACCTTAGAGCTGCCTGCAGAGAAAATCCCTCTAAGCATTTTACCAGGTCCCTTCCTTGAGATTGCATGATGAACCTATGACTAAATTATAAACGAATTAAATTGTATATAAACTTTTTTAATCTGAAAAAATTAAACATAACGTAACAGTTCGTTTATTTTGATAATAATACTTTTTTCTATCTAAGATGATAGAGATCAGAGCTTCAAGAGTAAGTCGACTTTTTCGAGTATCTTTCTGTCGAGCTAGCCAGACAAAAATTTCATTTTTGACTTGTGCTAAAGACGATTTAAAGCTGCAATTTTCGCCGAAACAGACCCGCAAAGCATGTAGAGAATGTTAACAATAAATGACACAGTTGTTTATAATTTTTCCATCTAAAATAGCAGGGAGGCGAGCCTCAAGCGCAAGTCGACTTTTTCGGGTGTCTTCCTGCCGAGCTATGCGGACGATAATTTGATATTTGTCTGGGGCTAAAGAAAATTGAAAGCTATAATTTTCGCAAAAAATTGTCCCGAATCAATGCAAAATATGTAAGGGGACGTCGGAGTACATAAAACGCGATTGTGCAGCTCCGATGGTAACTGCTTCTTATCTACATTATCCTCTCATTAAACTAAAAAAACCTTGTAAAGCTAAAGGCAGTAATTTAGTATCAATTTTTAAATTATAATTACAATTAAACCAAAAGAATGACACATAAATTGTAAAAACGTACCAAAAAGCTTTGAAATAACACAGTATGTAAAATTGATGTGATTAAAAGTCGCGACAAACATTTTCATACTTTCTTTAGCTTTACATGGTTTTATGAATTTCAAGAATCATATAAAAATATGAATTCCTTTGAATTTACAAATACTGTTTGCACTTTACGCATTGTATTTCATAAATTATTATTTTTCAAACAAGTGATACAAATTTCGTACGCTGTTTTCCAAGCTTTACGATTAAATACTGTTTTTTTTTTTTTAAATTGCATAAAAAAGTTTATTTTCATATTATTTTCTAATTTTTTATTTTGCATTTTTTTTTAAACATTATTTTCATATTACAAAAAGAAAAATAATTTTTTCTTTCTGAAATAGAGCAAGTGCTACTAGTACTCGTGAGCTTTCTTGCAAGCGTCACGATTACGTACACTTTTATTTATATACAACTAATTTTAAAATTAACATTTCGCAGAGTAAGAAAAGTGCTAAGAGTATTCGTGAATTTTGTTAGAAGTTCCACGATTACGTGCACTTTCTGCCTTTTGTGCTTAAAAGTGTTACATACACATTCTTTTCATTTCGTTTCTTTGTACAAAATTTCGCATTTATAATATAATTCATATTGTTTTTATATAAATATAATTTTTTTTTGCAGACTACGGCAAGTGCTAAAAGTAATTGTGAGCTTTGTTAAAAACATCACAACTACATGCACTTTTTGCCTTATAAAGTTACAAATGTTACGTAAACTGTCTTTCCTTTTTTGTATAAAAACTCGTTAATGTCGAAAGAAAGGACAGACGTTCGACTCGGAGCTTCTCCATAGGAGAGCAATGTTCAACTATGCATATTACTTTGCTTCTTTTTCTCTTTTTAAAATTTGTAACTATGAATCGACGATTTATAATTGGCGCTATTTTATTCGTAGGTCCATGATCTAGGCACGTTTATTAAATAATTTAAGTACGATAAGTCAAAAATGTTTCATTAGAAAAATTTAATTAATTTTGACATTTAAATAAAATTATGTTGTTTTCTTAAAAATTAAATATTACAAAAATTGATGCTTTAATGTTTAATATATTTAGACAAACAAAATATCAATATGAACCTCTGTGTCTATCCACTTTGCCATTTACATAAATCCACTCGAAATAAATATTCAAGACAATCTGTCAAAAAAATGTTTACATACCAATTTTTAACATTCCCTTTGTTTTAATGAGTGTTTTCTGTCATGTTTATGTAATTCTTTTAAATTAAAATAATTTTGCGTCACTGTAAAATATTCGCAATTAAGAAGAAATAAATCTCGTCAGCGTAAACATCGCTTAACTTCTTTGATGTCGATTGTTTCCTAAACTGTCTCAAAAAATATTTTTAAACAAGTATAACATTTCACGTAAATTGCGTGCCCTATCGTTTACGTTAAATTTCATATTCCAAATATTTTTCAGGGAATAATAAAATCCCCGTATAAAATTTGTTCAACGAATAAAAGGAAATGTTACACTTCGCAAAACAATTTTTCACGCTCTTACAAAAATAAGAAATACCTGCTTTTTATAAAACGAAGAGAAACTAAGATCCACGACAGTGCAATGCCGCGAGTCATCGCCAAGCAAAATGTTTCTCGCAAACGGAATAATCAGCAACTTAGCTCTTCTTATATACACACGCATAGACCTCGACACAATACTATAAGCGCTTTGGCCACTGCACTTTTACACACTTATAAGAATCTGGAAGATCTCCTCCCGATTTGTTTTCTCACATTTCACGCGCTTCGAAAACATTTCCTACATCTGTGTCGTCGTTTTGTGACGTAAAATGCAAAACAGAGTGAAAGATTTCCCGATCTCCTATTTGTCTGTCTCCCTTTCATTGCGACAACAGCAGACAATTATAATTATAACCATTGTGTCGCGTTTGATCGTTTGTGGATACGTAGAAAATTGAACGATGCTGTGATGCTGGCGAGTATTTAGTTTTCTCACGTTTTATTAAATATAACATGAGAAGTCGACGGTAATTTTTTCTCTAGAATTTCGCTTCTAAATTTATTCTTGCGATCGGCTATAATTATATGTTTATGCAATATTACGCGGGCGTGTAAAGGCGTTAATAACATGGTCGGTTTTGAAAACTTTGCTTTTCTACTACTGCATTCCGTTTTTATTTTTTTCTCTATGATTGACACCAAGCTGACCACTTTCAGATCTTTGGCTGTTATTATGCAGCATAGAAACTCTTTAGAGAAAGCCTTTCTTCTCGTTCTTTTTGTCTTTGTCATCAACAGCTTCTTTAGAGTTAGCATCAAGACTTCGTCGACGCAACTCTTCAATAGAACAACCAGTCTGCTGTTCCCATGTTGTTTTTTCTGATTCAAATAATCGTCGTTTTTCTTCCAATTCTTTTGCTTGTTGTTCTAACGAGCGTAACATTTGTTCATGCCTTCGCTGAAGTTCTGCTTCTAGATCTTCGAGTTTTTGCCTTTTTTCGCGTACTTTCATTTCAAACACCTGCTTCATTTCGATTTCCATCTTCATTATTTTATTTTCGTGCTTTCTCTTTTCTTCTTCCAATTGTGCCAATGGGTTCTTGTTTGATACCCTTGCGGGCTTTCCATCTATACTGAGACCTGCCAAAGTGCGACACCTGAAATTTTCATAGTGTGCGTTGTTCATCACATCTTTCAAATCTTACAAATGTGTTTGGATTATCATAAAGTGATGAAATCATTATATTCCAAATTTTCAACTTCTACTACTACTCCCCAGGGATATTTTCTTCCTCTTACTTTCTTCCCGCCGTGCTCAATGACTGTATTTGCTTCGAGGATAGCAAAAGGTACTCTATCTCTTAGAACTTTGTGCATTTTACTTTCTTCTTCCTCTTCAGTTTCCGGGAATTCGTATATTTTTATTTTGTGCTGAGCTATTTTGTTTAATATTTGTTTCTTAAAATGGGCGCATTCGTCCGGTATCATGGTGTCGGCTTTAGCGATAACCGGGATGATGTTGACTTTTTCCTGAAGCCTCTGCATGAACTCTACGTCGAGAGGTTTGATTCCATGGCCAGAAGGCGCAAGGAAGTACAGGCAACAATGCACCCGGCCGTCGGGTATTTGACGACGCACTACCCGAGATTCAGCGTTTACGAACTTCTCGTACTTGCTCTCAATGTACTCGCAGTAACGGTCTTCTTCATTCGCAGACTCGGTCCCGGATGCTCCACGCTGTAGATGTCCGCGAGGAACAGCGAATTTATCATGGTGGATTTGCCCAGTCCGGATTCACTGACGAACATGAGAGTGAACTCGAATTCCGTTTTGACGGCCGTCCTGTAAACCTGGTTGGGCAGATTAGCGAAATCGACGTATCCATGGAACTCCTTGGGCTTGATGGACGGCGCCGGTCTCGGCGAGTGGACGGTGCTGTTCGCCGCCTCCAACGGCGGCCTCCTTGGCGCTGAGCTCCTGCACCTTGGACTCGCGCTTGTTGCTGTCCTCGGAGCCGCCGGTCTGACTCGCGACGATCGAGTTGACGGCGTTCAGTCGCGGCTTGGCCGGGGCGCTCGGCGGCGCCGGGGCCACCGCCGTTGTTGCAGCCGAGGACGCCGTCGTCGTCGAGGAGCCGCTCACCGGGACGGGCGGCTGGGGTGATTATCGTTCTTTTGGTAGGACGCCTGCATCAGCGCAGGCGATCCGTTTGTAACAGGTAGTGGCGGCGGCGGCATCTAGCATGGTGACGAAGCTGGTCGCGGTGGTGTTGGATCTGGAGTTGGAGGTGGCGGAGGCAAATCTTGAGGCACTTCTCGTTCACACTCATCTGACCCATCTGATTTACGCACTGTTGCTAAGTCTCCAGCATAACGGTCGGCATCGACTCCCTGGAGATGACCTGCTGGTCGAACACCACCGAGCTCTTGAAGGCTTTCCGTATGCGAATGTCTTGCAGGGAAACTTCCTCGACATTGCTGTCGAACTGAGCGACCTTGATGGCGAGCCTCATGTCGACTGTGTCTCCTTGGTGAACTCACCGATGGTGTTGGCGTGGGTGCTATTGATCACTGCCTCGAGCTCCAACGGCAGGGGAAAATCCTCGGTGATGGTGCCGCGCGCCACATGCACCGGCTCCACCGGCCGCTTCGGCAGCGCACCTCGAAGATCTCTCTTGTGCTAAGACGAAAGCTCTTCTTTCTGGCGCAGTCTCCTATCCGGCGCAGCTCCTCCAGCCGCCGAAGCTGACGACTCACCGATCTCGTGACACCATGTTGTCCGGCGCCACAGCGGCTAGCACTGGCCCTAGCATGATAACGCTGCTCTAGGCGTAAAGGGGCCTCGTTGACTCATACCGCTACTACTGTGCGATGGCGGAGAACTCCTCCTTGGCCTATATAAATATTAATTTGTATTAGTTAAATTAAAAGACATGGAACTTTATAGTTTGATGTTTAGTCAAATATAACTTCATCAAGGTTTAATGTATTTGTTTTTACAGTAATATCTTCAAGCTGAACTTGCTTGAGCTTGAAACAAAAAGATTTATTTATAAATTGTGAATAAATTAAATGAATTGTAAGTTAACTTAACTTCAAATAACGTTTTTTGAAGTTGAGATACAAGTACTCTTAAATCTGAAATTTATTTAGGCTTTTTCCACATCACAATCACAAATAAGCTCTAATCCTGGCCTTTGGCATCGATTGCCTTCAAATTTGTAACTTCAATCAGGGTAGCCTTTTCACTGTACAAATTCAGGTTCTTCTACTGCAATCCAGTATTATTTTTATTTTTCAAAACTTCTAAGTATTTTGGTATTGGAAGTTTAAAAAGTTCTCCAAACATTACTTCCACTATGCAATAGTTTAAAGAAATTTTATTTGTATTTGGAAAATTCGAAAGTTGGGCAAAATTAAAAAGAGTAAATATATATATATATGTATTAATATTGCATAATTACATAAGGTAAACCTGGCCACTTATTAAAATCTGAAGAAATATGGAATTTCCTTGCATCTTCGATGAGTTTAACTGAAATTCTTCAAAACATTGAAAGAATTCACAATCCAGGATTCCTGAAACTCAATCGAACAATAGTTAGCAAAGTATTAGATGCTATTAACGAACAGAATGTTACAACTAAAAGAATTCATCCAGCTATATTTTTAATTGAAGTTAAAAATTATGAAAATTCTGGAAAGCCTTTATCCTTTGAAAAAAAGGAAAGTTAAAGAGCAAGCAAAAAGACCTCTACCTCCACCCCCTAAAGTCAATAAGAAAGTTGGGGATGCTTTAAATAAGATATTAAATTTCTCTTTCACCCAATTACAACCCACCAATGTTCACTACATGATTATTATAAACATGAACAAATCCATGATTGAAAATGGATGCTGGCAGTGCACTAATGCGAATGCAGTTGAGGTTGGTCTTTCAATAGCACGACTTCTTGGAAACAAAAAACCTTCTGCAGGACAGTCAGTGTAATCAAACATTCGAAAGACTACTGTTGGCAGTGGGGATACGTATGAGTCATGGTGAGGTGGTATAAGCACAGGCAAGTTACACTGATGAGCCTCGCACAATATTAAATCAAAAGCCAAATATGGCCAAGGAATATGTTTCTCAGCCCAATTATCTTAAAACAAAAATATATATTAGATATATAAAAAGGTTACTTGAAATATACTTGAAATATAAAAAGGTTAACAAAAAAATTACCTCATCAAAATCTCCTCTGACTGAATATCACTAAGGTTTTTAAATAGTCGTAAGATTCTTTTGTACACAAATTTCCCATTCATGTGTACATAGAATGTGCTTTATCCTCCCAGGAACCAAAAGTAATCTTATGAAGCCTCGGAGCGCACATTTCAAATGCAAGAATTGCATGGCTCTGACTCTGACAGGGTAGTGTCGACAAAAGAGCATAAACATCACATCTTACTTGCGGAATACTATAATCATTAGCTGCATCAAGCATGTTATCAAATAACTGCATCAAAGAACTACATGACAAGACATGGCAATTTACTAAATCAGCTAAAAATCTCAAAAAATATCTAGATACGTCTCATTTTGCTTCTTTTAAGGCATCTTTAAAGTTCCTGACTATATAATCTACAAATTGTCCATATTGAAATATCAAAATTGAAATTCTTTGCTTCAGCAGCATTCATTTCTTCTATTTTTTGTATACGGTTACAGCCTACACCTCCATATATACTTGCATAAGGATAAACTTTTGAGCACAAACATTTTCACAATTAACCTAAAAAATGCAATTCAAAATATTTTGTTAATTATATTTGTGACTGCAAGTCGCACTAATATAATATTAATATATGCAAAAAGGAGATACCTTATTTGCCTCTATTTCTCTTGAATTGAAAGTATTGATAGAACGTACAAAACATCTGTCAGAAATTTAGGTATTCCAAACAAATATACTTATTAGTATTGAAACCTTTCTAGTACAATTACTTGCTTGTCAATAACATAATTTTTTATAACTCATAACTACTTGCTTATATTTTAATCATAATTTAGTGTTAGATACTTGTTCACCAATGGTAGAATCTTCTAGGTTAGTCTCATTGCTTCTTATAGAATAAAAGTTTACTAATTTTTTTCAAATTGGGAGTGAACTTTTAAAACTTTTTTCTTTATTTTCCCAAATCACTTTTGCAGTTGTCTGTATGTAATCCTACAAGTAAATCTGGTGTATCTCCACCACGATCACCACTAACCTTTCGATGGGATTAGATGGAACAGGACTGAGCATTACAGAAAGGACAGCGCCCAAAGAAAATATCAACGGCGCCATCTTACATGTAGCGCGCATACCAAATCCTTGACTGCCCAAAGTAAAACCCATACAGCTGCTTGATTGTAAATTTTATTCAAACTTCTTGGCGTCATTTCAACGCCTTTTTGCATAAAATAAATTTTAATGTAAAGAGAAATGGTATAAAAAGGGCGCTCAGCTCTTCATTTCTCAAAAAACTATTTCTAAATAAACGAAAAATATACTTGAAGTATGTATTACCC
>UCOL01005820.1:0-10748 GCA_900474335.1 Ormyrus nitidulus | reverse complement strand
ATATAAAATAATAATTAATATATATTATTTTATATATATATAAAACTATTTTTTTTATAACCTAATTACACTACAAAGACCTAAAAGAAAACACGTTTAAAAATAAAGTTTATAAAAAAGTGGTTATTAATATTTGTTAAAGAACTATAACTAATAAAGGTGAGAAAAAAAATTTGTTCAAGATGATACTCTGGCAGAAAATTATTTAAGGTTTACTGTCCTAATTGTAAGTTGTAGGATATATTCTGCAGTTAAATAATTATCATTCTAGTTATAAATAGCATTAACCACTAGAAGGTACATGTAATTAAAAGAAGCTAACTGAAATTAAGGGTGATTATAATTTTAAAGGAGGCAGATTATAAACTTCAACCCCGGTTAAAATGATTAATTTAAAAAAAACGCATCACTGTTAGCAGCTTATATTATAAAAGCCAATTATTATAATCTCGCTCATTCTTTATCTCGCTTAAAAATAATGCAAACTGATACTTGAGAATGAGAGTCAAGATTTTGATCGCATCAATTGGCAATGTAAATTATACAATGAACATACAAGGCGATATTGCTACTAATTAGGTCAAGAGCTTTCCTTACTTAGACCCACGCATTTAGTAATAAATGTAGACTAACAATTTAAAGTTAAAATAAGTTATATGCTAACTAAGCAGTGAAAGAGTTGAAATGGTTTATTTAAAAAACCTTTTGTAGCTATAAAAGCTAGAAGTCGCCAACTTATCAATTGATTTTTAGTGGTGTTGTTAACTATGAATAAGCTTAAAATTATTGTGCTAAAACGTGATTATGATTGCTAGTAAAATAATAATTTAAAATATTTTATGAAAATGTAATTATTTTCTATAGACTATTGAGCTCTAATTCTAAAATGAATTAAGGTTCGGAATTATTTATTGTTAACTCGAATAAAACTTAATATTGAATTATGTAAAAAAAAAACAGTATTGATTTCCAATATTTATTTTCTCGTCAGTATAAAGAATTTATGAGCTTAAAATCCAATCGGGAGTAATCGCTCCTGAAGCGGCCATAGTTGTACAAAATAAAATTGATCGTTTCCCATGATTTAACTTTTCAGAAGAGTGCAATCAGAATGAAATGTTTCCCCCAGAGATGAAACCGAAAAGGGATCGACGACCTGTGCAGGAATCAGACAAAACACTTGTCAGTGAGTATATCCATACTCATCCGTATCAAATTATTTTTTTAAAAAGCAATTTTATTACATTTAGTAAAATAACCTTTAGAGGGCTGGCATTTAGATTTCAAAATTAGCATTTTTTTAATAACAATTTACGGTGGATATTTTGAATTTTCTAAAACTTTTTTATTTCTTTAGAGAACCGGCATTTTTCTGTTGAAAATAAATATTTTTCGAAGATATAAACACCCAACAAGTCCGGTAGAGCTTTCAAGTTATCTGCCGTCCTATATTTAGGACAGACCGGCCCTCTAAAGATTAAGTGATATTTATTTAGGCTTGGTAAAAGTTTGTATTTTAAAAAAATATGAGATTTTAACAGATAAAAAAAATTTTGGAGCTTGCCCCTTTAACCTCGCTGTGCTGCTGCCGCCTCTATATATGTTAGCCCCTATAGTGTTATTTTATTAATGCATTGGACAACAATAGTGTTAAAAAAGCGCCTTTATATTTTTTATTATATTTAAATATTTTTATTTTATGTCCCTGGGTGAAAATAATTCATTTTCGGCTACTTCATTGTTGAAAGTGGTCTGTAAATATATATATTTAGACAATTTTTAAAATATTATGTTGCGTAAGCAAGTATTTATGAAATTAATATCCTAAGTAGTAAAGAACTGAATTGTTCATTTCTAATAGTTTCCAGCGAAATGTTGCTTTACTTCAACAACTACAATTACTTTAAAAAAATGAAGTTGATGAAAAATAACTGAATGAATTCTTATTTAAATAAAGAGGACGTGAAATTTCGGGAAACAGTCTCTATTTATATCATAGATTAAGAATTTTGAAATGCTGAACTTTGTTATTTATATCAAAACAAAATTACTTTAGATTTATAGAATTATTGCAAGTTTTAGTTGTCAAAAAGTAAAGCGAATAATGATTATCTTGTTAATGCTCGAACTTTATTTGAATTCGTAAAATACTCTCTGCGCCGTAAAAATTTAAGCACTCGAAGAAAAATTTTTCAACATTTATGAACATCTCCAATATTTGTGGAAACGTGAATTTCCATAAAAATTCTAGCGGCTTAACTGTTCCTTCCACAAGAGATTTAAGCTCAAGAAGCGCGCCAGAGAGATATCTTTACAAAGCAGGAACGACCACTCACCTACGCATTTCGCTTTGTGCATAGGCACGTATTTTCGCGGTGGCCTCTTTTTCCCGCTTTAAACGATGCACCGCGACATTGACATGATTCACGGGACGCTCATACAAATATGCATCCGACGCATGACATGCATTTTTCGCACTATTGGTAATTCTTCGCTTTGAGATTTAATGGCGAGACAAATGCATTTTGAGTGCATGTTAAGTATTATGTGGAAGCAGCGCGACTGGCTCTATTTTCACTTGACAAGCACGTTTAAAGTTCGCCCGACTGTTGAAGTCTCTAAACTGCAATCGAACAATGATTAGAGTCATTGTGTCGGCAGTCAGTAGTGACGTATCCCTCCTTTTATTTTCGACGGACAAAAATATCATTTAAAGAGAGAGACATTTTTTGTCTTCGACGTAGCTTTCTAAAAATGAGTCGAATTTCGCTCGATTTTAATGTATTACCGAGGAAATCGAACGAGCAGAACTACAGTGGCTTCAGAAGAAGCCAAAAATTATTGGATTAATAAAATTCAATCGACTGCACAGATAATGAAAAGAATAGAAGCATTTAATTTTTTTAAGAAATCCATATAAAAAAATAATTAATCTGCTTTTTAAAAACGATTATTAGTTTCAGTTATTTTATATACAAATTTTTGTATATTTTCATAATTTATCAGATTATTACTATATGCATTATTATATCAGCAAGAAATTACAGAGTTTCACATTCCGTTTGGAACTCGTATTAGCATGGTCACCAAATTATAATTCATTTAACGCGTTAGCAATGCCTTTAGTTTTAGCGCGAAATTCTATTCAAGTTTATTCCGCTACAATATCATAAAGAAAGCAATTTAAGGATGTCTTCTCAGAACATTCTTTAAATTCTTCTATGTAATAAAAAAATTTAATTTAGTTTAAGGACTTTAATGACATTTAATGACATTGCTGTCTCAGGTTTAATAAATAATAATTTACAAAACCTTCATTTATTATTTCCAGATTACTCAAGAACAGATGTTTCGTTTGCCATCATAAGCATGTTTATTATGATAATGGGTTTTGGATTTTCAATTTACACTTTTCGGAATCCACGCTACATGTTCAAAAGATTAGCTGGGGGTATTCATTTCATATCCTGTAAGTTCTTAATGTTTAAATGAAAGTGAATAAAATACATTAGTTTCTAAGTTTCAAAATCAATTATCATGAAATAAACATCAATTAAAACTTTAGATCTTTAATTTTTAAGTAAGCTTTTATAATAATCTAACACGTAAAAAATTGGCACGTACATCTTATTTATTTTCTTTTTAATAATAAATGTTAAATAAAAAAAAATATAAAAAAGATTCTTAAAGAACTTGCACTTGCAAAAATTCTTTTAGATTTTAAAAATGATGAAAAATTTTTTTTCATAATTTTACATATTGCTACAGGTCAGGTATTAATATAACAACGAATTTTTTCGTTAGAATAGAAAATACATATTATCGTAAAAATTCAGTTGGTAAAAAAAAATAAAGTTATTAGTCTTTTGTAAGAATCAGTTTTCGTTAAATATAGTTCAAAAGCATTTTTGCAGATGAAAGCATTTTCATAAAATTACAAAAATATGTTTCCCGTCAAGCAAATAAGTATTTCAATTTATAAAATTTATTTTTAAACTGTTTTAAATGAGCGAATTTCAATTCATGAAAAATTAGAAGAAATAATATCAGTAGAAATATTCGAATATAGTCAGGCGTATATTTCATATCGATTTATTTTCAGGACATATTTAAAATATTTCTTATGCTTTTCCATTCAATAAATAATTTCCGAAAACAATTTATAATATTAAAAAATAATTCTTTTTTAATACTAAACTAATTAAAAACCTTTGTATTCAGGTGCTTGTGTAATGGTAGTGATTCAGGTGCTCCTCTCTTCAAAGGATTACGGCAGTAAGCGCGACAACTGGGTTTTTCCAAAGAATGTGGAATTGTCGTACGGCTTCTCTTTCATCCTCGCTTGGCTTGTCTTCCTCGGAAATCTCATTGCCGGCCTCTCATTTATGATTTTCTCCAGGAAGCGCAAACGTGATCGTGCGCCTAACGACGAACTGGCTATGGCTGATGAACCAACAATCATTGGTCGTTAATCAGGCGAATATTGTATTCTTTTATGTGAATTTATTCCGCGGATGTCAATCTATCCTGGCAATCAATTTTGTATCAAGAACTAATTATTTCGCTCAAAGTTTTGGGAAATAGTTTTTTCTTGTTAAAAGAATTGATTTCTCTAACTTCAAAGAGCTAAATTTTCTACCTTGGTGCTGGGAATGTTGTACCAAAATATAAATTCGAAATGCATGTTTTGAATATCTGGGACTTTTGGGATTAATTTTCTTTGGTGAGCTAAAGGTTATTTTTTATTAATCATGCACCTCAATTCTAGTAGTCATAAATTTATCAAAATAGAAATTTGGTGTCAAATTTCTAGAGACTGCTTCTAATAAAACTCACATATTTGAACCAATGCCAGTGGAATTCAGATATTCAAATTTTTTTCAGTTTTTGATTCGTACGAATAAACAATTAATTACTAAACTCTCGAAGGCAAATCAATTCTATATATTTATATTTATTCTAGTAAAAAATGTGATCTCAGTCCTAAAGTACAAAGTAGAAAATTTTGCAAGAATTTAAAAAACTCCAATTACACTGAAACCCTTATTAAGTGTTCTATGGGATGTATCAATGTACAAAATATTTTCCTCTTATTCTCCAAGATCGATTTTAAAGACGTAAAAGAGTTGCAGCATTGGAAAAGCTTCCCTTAGAATGGAGATACTGTAAATGTAAATGTTATCGGCGGAGAAGCGGACGAAAAAAGCTATAACAATAGAATGGGGTGCTTGTAAAGCAGAAATGGCTGCTTAAATGGAGAACACAAAGGAAGAGGCCATTGCTTTTTTTACTAGTTAAGCCGTTGCATGTCATTCATCTTTTTGTTCGATTTGAAATATTTTTATTTAAATAATGCTATCCCAATAATGAAAAGGGCTCTCTAGCATTCTTTTACAATAGATAATAAAAAAATATTAAATGTAATATAAATGTAAACTTTAGGTTGATGAAATGTACAGTGTTTTAAAGTACATGTTATTCTAATCACTTTGATTTATTGGCAACTACTGGCAGTATAGAATGCAAGCATTAATAATGATACGAACGAGAGCTTAGAAGGTAACGTAAGAATCTATAACAAAAGTTTATTTTCTACGAGTGATAAATAAATCCTTCCTTTTGGTGTATATTTGCATACATAGCGAAAACCAAAGCGTAACTTTAATTGTTAAAATGATATTAAAATATTTATTTTCATCTTATACAATGTGTGTTCGTGATCTGTAAAAAAACTTTAAGGATGTAAAAATATTTTCGTTACTGCTATCAAACGTTGATCTTTATTGTACATAAATAACATGAGTTATTAGCATGTGTACATTGTATATTTTTTAAAATATATATAAACATGCAAGCATAAACGCAAAGGAGCAAAAAGAATATATTTTTAGAAAGTTGTTGACATGGAGATACACAACAAGAGAAGCAAGAAGATCTGTACAATGTATAATATTTTTGAAACTTATTAACATAAAGGAATAAAGCAAAGGAGAAGTATGGAATGTAAATCAAAAGTGAGGTTCGATATTTTTGAGAGCAAATGTAATAATTTAGATATTAATTACAAAGACTATTTTCAATACTTAAAAAAGTATAAAACTTTGTACTTCACTGTAGAAATAAGAAATAATATATTCTCCATACGTGCTTGTGATGACCGACGTGACCAAAATTAAAAACAAAAATGTTCTTGGACATATATGTCTATTTTTTTAAGAGCGTATTATCTTTTTACTTTTTAACGATACTTTCTGATCTGTAAATAATGAGAAAAACATGTTGTGAACATTTTCTCTGTATTATTTGTGTCATAAACAGCACATACAACCTTTATATTTGAGCTTGTCTTTTTTTTTATAAATGTCTTATTAATATAATATGTAAGATCTGATATAAATTTATTTTTTCAATGTTAGATGATATATTGTATTTTTTTCCTATCCTTTGAGTATGACCATTTTATTTTATATATTATAAAAAACATATTACTCGAATTTTATTCGTTCCATAGCGACGCATGAAGTTACAAATTGAAAATTTTGTACGTACTTTCAATTAAAAACATCACAACATTTTTTTAGTCATTGCCCGAATTTCTTCGCGAAGCATGAACATCGATCGTCCATTTCATTTTTTTAAGTCTTAATTTTTTAAAAATCCTTAGAGGATTTGTTTTGAAAATCGCTTTCTAATCTATATTTTTAATATGAAAATCATTATATACGTAAAAAAATGGCACGGAAATACATTAAATTGCGTTTTTAACGCTCAGCGCTTTGTATTCAAAAAGCATCACTCTATCTTTAACTAGTCAAGCACATTTTAAATCAACTAAAATGTGAAATTATCAGAATTTTGTTAGTTTTTTTTTTGTTTCTTGAAATATAATCGACTTATGTTATAATGGTAAGTTTTATAGATAAACAGCTTATTGATTGTCCAGCAACAAAACTTTCTCGTCCGTCTCAATTAAGTTGTTATTTTGACTCGAAATTTCACCGTTTTCCGCATTATTTTGAACTTCCTTTTTGGTTTCATCTTCATTTTCAGATTCGAAGTCACTGGATTGAACTATTTGGGCTAGTCTTGCATATCTGGAAAAGAAATATTTTTATTTATTCATATGCATTTGATAAGAATACATTGTTTCATATTTTCAGCACATTTCAAGCGAAAAATAAGTATAAAAGAAACAAATAAAAGTTGCGTACCTGACGGTATATCAGACTGGTGTAGTTTTTCTGAATGAATTCGATTTCCACCCGCTATTTCTCACAGTCTCCGGCAGAGGCGGTAAATTTTCACCCAGGTCGAAAGTCACAAATTCCTGCTGCATTCCTGCAGCGTATTCTTCTTGAAGAACGTCCGCTATTGTACTTACCTGCAATATTCGATATTTGTACATTTATTAAAAAATATATAAGACTTCTAAATTCAATCAGATTTAATAATACAGCTATGAATATTCACAGCCTACTTATTACGAGAATCGAATAAACGGATTTTGCAGTTTTTCGCTCTGAGCATTAATTTGGCTGTAGGATTGGTTGAGTCTGCCAGCTTTTTAAAATATATGAAATTAAGCGGCGTAAAAACGGTACCACTGCTGTATTAATTTTAACCTGAATTTACTTTTTTATTACAAATATTGTATTTCAATAATGAAGGAAAAAATTCAATGTAAAATTCTTTTATTTTTTTATTTATCTCAACCAGAGTATATGGCATCTCTTTTGAGATCAAATTACTACGAATTTTTAAAAATTAAATTGAATTAAAACAACATATTCTGATGTTTTATTAAAAGTTTAAAAAGTTTAATAATCGAATAATCACGAGAAAACAAAGCTTGCAAATTGCGAGTATAATTATTTCTCTTTAAATACTAAACTGGAAAATTTCAGGATTCCACAATAAACAAAGAACTAACCAAGCCTGAATAAACATACAATTTAAAGAGTAATTAAACGCTTTAAATTACATTTACGCGGTGGTAGAATTTCGGAACGAATCAATTTTCTCGCCTCGGTTAAATTTGATCTATTTATTATTAGTGGCAGTAGCGCGTACCGTTTCAGTCGTGAGATCATGCGTCATGCCTGAATGATAATGATTGCAAGCGACGCCTGGCGGAGTCGGCAGATAATCGTCGTACTCGAGTTGGTGATGATGATGATGATGATGCTGGTGATGATCGATCGGCTCGCCCTCGTAAAAGTACCTCTTTTGATGACGCTCGCAGAGATGGTACCCGCCGCCACCTCTGTAAACGTTGTTCGCCTGGGCCGGCGTGTGCACGTGATGATTGTCCAGTAAATAGGTTTCTCGCTAAAAGTCAGAGTTTTATGTCATTATTTCAGTTTTCGCTGTGCGCAATATTTTGTGAATAATTTTCTCTGCACAATACAAATGTGAACAATTCTTATGTGCATGAATCGACCCCTGCCTTTTCTACCATGGTAAATAGTAGGAAAATAGTTCATTGAGCAACAAGGGGAGAAAGTAAGCTATTTCTAGCGAGGGTAAGGTGTTTTCGAGTCGGAGTGGAGAGCGCCGAAGACAGAGACAGGACCACAAAAATAATAATTTTTCAATTTTTAAAAAACAAATGGATTCCTTATTAAATAAGGAATCATTTGACATGACTCGGATGCCAATTTTATAGTTCTTTCAGGAGAACGGTTTAAACAATTAAATTGTTTATAACTAAACTTTTTTGTTACTAATGTCGGAGAAATAAATTGTTTATAACAATTTCCCTGACAATTTTTCGAACTTCCACCCTCGACTACGTGTTACACATGCACCGTGTTTTTTTCAATGAAGGCATGAAAAGCCCTCTTTTGGTGTTAAAAAGTTGGATAGATCATCGTACATTTCAAATCGTGCACAAAACTCGTAAAAAATACTTTAAAACAGAAAAAAAAAATTTTTTTTTTATATTATTAAGAAAAGTTCAAACGGAGGTTCGACCAATTTCTCGGAGGAATTAAATTCCGAAATATGATATTTTTGAGGACAATGCTTCGCGTACGTGACGTGCGTAAGCATGCTATCATACCCCCCACTTTCCCAACCTATGTGATTGGCACCCTCGCTTCGCTCGACGACATATCCGCTATCCTCTATACCGTTCAATCATTTGACCAAGTTCAAGCCCAGTCTGTTTGAAAAAAAAATAAAGTTTAAAAAAAAAAAGCGGGTGATCTTTTTGCACTCGGGTATATAAGCGTTTGCGCAAGTTAGTTACCGTGCCTGTGTAGATAAGTCTGTACTCTTCTCTACGTGTACTGCCGTGCGCACTTATAGAACAATGCATTAGTTAAAATAAGCCTGTAGAAGATTTAAAGAAGTGGCGCTGTTTAAATATTTCTTATGCTTGTGCGCGCGCTTTTTAAGGACGTTTTATATGTCTTACAAGAAGCAATTTTTAAATTCGTCCACCCTTTTGGTATATCAAAATAATGAATGCGAGAGAGGATTCAAAGCTTGTTAAATTCTTAATTCTTTGACCTATGCACGGAGAACCAAAGAATTATGAAAGGTAATTTATTTTTACTCCGCCAGTCAAGAGTCTATATTTCAACTGAATAATAATCTCAGTTTTAATATAAAAAACTCGAATAAAAGAAATTTTGAAATGTATTTCATTTCAATTTTAAATTTCCTTTAAAAATTTGTATAGCGAGAAATGCAAATTTTAATATCAGAATTACTGAAAATATAATTGACGTTCAGGCAGGACGAACCTTTTATGTAGTTTTTAAACATTACATTCACATTTTCCCCAAAAAGGTTATACAGAGCAATCATAACTCCCTTAAGCTCTTAAAAATTAAGCCCTTAAAAAGTTCTTTCATTCTTTTATTTCAAATGTAACTACCATACACTCAATTGCCAGTTTATTTTACGGCAGAAGTTATTCAAAGATTAAATCTTCGACGTGAATGTCATTTTCGCGAATGTCAGTGCAAATAAATGTATATAGAATATTGAAAATCCGTTTCACAAATGTCACCCTGAATGCACTGCAGTTTTACCTAAACGTTAAAACTACTGGATAACGTTCATTCGCAGTACGCCTCATTACGGCGTGCGTTGAATTGCGGCCCCTCATGATAACTATTGAATAAATTTGTCAGCGGCAAAGAGCGGTTTGTTAAGTAGCGCGCACAGACCTACAATATTCTCTCAAGCGATTCGCTAAATAGGCACTCGAACGAAGAGCATGCCGAGGTACGTGACGGGCCTCCCGAACTCGCGGCCCTATCGAAGTTGCACGCGCGTATCCGTCTGGAGCATCTTGTATGACTCTGATGCATAAGTGCACAAGGATATAGGTACTTACGCTCGGGTATTTGCGCTGCTTCGAAATTTCGCGAGCGAATTCGATCTGCTGCCAGGAGATGTGCAGGAAGATGGCAGTCGTCCCGGCAAACTCCGTTGTTATGAAGCCGCTTACGTACAGTAAGAAGGAGTAACCGTAGCGGTAAACAAATGGTGGTCCCTGCGTTCGAGAGTGCACAAAAAATTCAACGTTACTTTTTGCCTACGTTTACTGTAGCCAAGGATTGAGGCTGTTATCGTCATGAGATAACTGCGAATAATATAGTAATTATATAACGTTCTTGTTTTATCGAAGAAAAGAATTTTAATGTTACCTCAATTTTCTTTTTAAGGGGGTCTTACACCAAAAAAAAATTTTGAAGAAAATCATCTGTAACAAAAAAAATAAATTATATACATAA
>UCOL01005819.1:0-10752 GCA_900474335.1 Ormyrus nitidulus | reverse complement strand
ATAAAATAGGTATTTTTGCTTCCTAGTTAACTAACTTTGATGTAACGCTTTTTTTCATGCTCGGTGGACTTTTAAAACTAGTTTGACTAAACTTATTTTTCGGTATTTACACGGTTGTTACGATAGGTACTTTGCTTACCTCAGAAATATCCAGAAGCTTGCTTGGTATTCTGGTTGTGAGCGAGAGAGATAGAAAGGAAGAAGGAAATTTACGTTTTCTTTAAAATTTTACCAAAGCAGTATTATAAATAATGTTTTGTTTATGCTTCTTGTTACTATTTTGGAAAGCTATCTAGAGCATTTAAAATCTTTTGTCTATTGTACTACATAACTGAGAACGGATTGTAACTTGATTCGAATATTTCTAGGTTGTGTAACTAGGAATTAAAAATACCTATTTTATACTTTCCTGGCTATTTTCGATACTTTTATCTCTACCAGGGTTATGAACTTAATGGATCTGTTCAAGTATAATGATCCTTAAAACGCACGTTTGAATTATAGCATTCAGAAAGTAGAATCTTTGACTTTGTTGACTGTAAACTGCTACCAGTCTTTAAATAAAATTATGTTTTTTAATGAAGATTTAGTTACATCGTTAATTTAAAAGATGACTTAACCTAAAAATTATAAAGTGTGATTTTAAAAATATTTATAATTTCTCGTATTTTCTAAAAATATTTTAACCATCATCAACACTTTATTTCGACGACGAAGTACGTTGATTAAACTGTTATTTTAAAATCTTCAGTGACTCATCGGTAGTATATAAAAAATTGTTTATTTTTGTTCTTTGTAGGCGTTTCTTGAATACGCCTTTACATAGTCGGTTTCCCTGCAATATACAACATCCCGTCTCAGAATAGAGTCTAAGCTATCCCATTCTTTTTCCTTTTCTCTCTGTATTTTTTACTCCAGCTTTTACCTGAGTAATTTAATCCGACTCCTCCGGTGAACTCCTCTGCAGAATGGCAGAAGTCGTCGCTGCAAAAAGTAAAAAATAATTGCGTCGTTATGCCTGCAGCAGGAGCTTTTCGAAAATACGAGCTAATCTCCCTAAATTACTGGAATGAAATTTTTCTTAAAAACAGCTTCCTCACTCGTCGCCGGGAAACCCGTTATTAAGATTGAATTAAGGACTTTTCGTTGACTGCCAACAAGTACGGATTTTGAAAGAATAAGAAAAAGCTCAATTTATCCATTACCAACTTTAAAGTATCAAAAGATATGAAACTTTGCAAAAATTTACAACACATCGCAAACTTCCACTAAAAACTATCAGCTTGAATAATTTACGTATATATATACGAATTCCCAGATAATCCTCAACTTAAAAAGGCAAATACTCGTCTCAAGTTCCAACATTCTTGAATGTACTTTATCGGAAGCCGACGCGAAGCTCAGACCGGGAGGAAAAACGGATCTCCCTCTTGGCTTTTCTTAATTGCTCTTTTTTTCGCTCGGCCGATTCCGCTCCACCCTTTAGTGCGAACGAGGGTCGGCCGAGTAAGTCGCAGCCTCGCTGCGGGCCCGTTTGAAAGGGAAGATTGATAGCGTCGGCTTTCCGCCCGAGTCTAAAGAAGATATTCATGAAGCTTTGATTCAGACGACCGCCGATTCATATGGAGGTTACACCCGCGAGAGAGAGAGAGAGAGAGAGATATCTGGCCCTCTCGGTCTGCGATAAGGTCGATGAATCTTCTGATTTTTTATCCCTGCCCTTTTTTTCGGTGCAGCCGTGCGGAGTCTCGGGAAATCTTCCTTTTTCAAATCGCGTAACTGCTGCTGCTGCTGCTTATCGCGGATGCGTCGAGGTCGTGAGAGGAAAATAAGATGGAATAATTTTTTTGTTTGTTAAAGATAGCCTTCCAGGCTCCTGGGATGCACGGCTTTAGAAAAGCCTGCTGAATGATAAATGGGGAGAACACAGCTTAATTTATGAGGGATGATATTAAGAATATTTTGTGTTCGAAAATACACCGCTGGTTTTATGAAGAATTAAGAGTTTTGCAGTGTTTTATTCTTAGTTTTCTGAAAGGAATTTAATCATTTTATTGCTCGATATGGAGCGTAAAGCTGGAAAATCAATTTCGTTGATATCCTCGCGATTCTGCTCTAACGCAATTTTTTCGGTCCTGCCAACTGGCATCTCGAATGCACGTTAACTTATTCTCGGAGTAAAAGAGATCGTTTTCCGATTCGTTCAACGTTTCCAACCTACTATTTCACGTGAGCTCGTGTATTCCGATCGAGTAAATATTCCCGGAATTCTCTGACAGAAATTTCTTCTGAAATTATTTATCTCTGACTTGTTTCAAATCCAAATGTGAAGCTATTTTTTTTTTATTTTCACATTTTTAAATAACTTACACATTGACAACGTGTGTTTAAAAACTAATTCAACTTTTTTATAGAGTAAATGCTTTTTAGCCGAGTGACAACTTTTTAAATAGAAGTAGTCCTTTTTTAACATTTAGATAAATACAGAAGGATCAATAAATGCAGAAAGAATATTAAAGTTTACAATCATTTTTGCGCTCACGTCAGCGTTCACAGATTTAAATATTTAAAACAGTCTATATTCGTTGCCTACCAATCAATCTTACAGTGCCAATGTATACATTCAGTGCTTTTTACCTTTTTGCCCAGGAGTTTTTGATTTGACGAAAAGCTCAGATATAATTTTCGAACCTTTCAAAAACTCGTGAATCGGAAACGGTCGATCAGTTTAAAAGCGTCGCACGAAGGTCGGCGGGCTGCAGCCGTAAAGGGGCGCGCGCGTGCAGCTGCTTCGACGCACGTATACATTAAGCGCGCTTTCGAGGTTTAAAGCCTTCCCCGGCGTTGATGCACGGGCTCGCCCCGTCCGTTAAGATGAGTTAGCGCGTGCGCCGGCCACCGGGGCCCGGCCTTCCTTCCGGCGCGCGCTCCGCGGCCGCTCGTTAAGCTCGTCGTCGGCCGCCGGCAATTTTCGCCGGGAATTTACGGGCGTAGCCGACGACAGATTTCCCACGCGGCTGTTTAGGCCCCGCTGCTGCTGCTGCTGCTGCATGCGCGAGCGGGCCGTCGCTCGTGAATCCCTGAGCGGAGGCCTTCGTGTACGTCTGCGTATTCACCTGATGAACTTATCGGTAGGCGCGTTGACGGGCATCGGACAATTGAGAAGAAGCGTAACGTCGGTTGTCAGAATAATTTCGTGTATAATAGGTTTGAACTACGGGTGTAAAGCGGATGTAGATTTTATATTTGCTTGTTATATGCAAAGACTTGTATGTTGAAGAAAATATTTGATAGATTAAAAAAGGTACATTAAAAAAATAATTTTGGAATACATTAAAACTGATATTACGGTGACTGATGCAGCAGGTGATAAAAACCGTTTTTACTTTAAAATATTAAAAGTATCATTCAGACATTTGCTTATTCATATTGAGGGAGTACAAACAATTTTTTTTTCCATTACTAAAAATTTCCCATGCGAAATTTTTTAATAAAACTGCAAAATTGATTTCTCCAGAGAATTTTCACTGTTTAAAAATATGTTACTGATACATTTTAAGCATTGCATTAGTTCACACTACGATTTTAAAAATCTCTCACGCGGAAAGGCCAAGTTTTTCTAGAACCCATATCACGTTAAAAGCTCCAAACGTATACAATATCCATCCGTAATATAAGGCAGGAAATGAGATATCAATTTTTTTTTACGCAGAAAATCACGAAAAGTTCCGCACCCCCAAAGCGAACAGAGCCGCGACGATACCCTTAAAACCCACCTCTTGACGCAAACTCACGGAAAAAGTTTGCGAGTCAGGGTGGAAGAAAATGATGCGCGAGAAGGCAGCTCCCCTCGCTTCGCCGAGTGAAAATCTTATCGTTAAAGTATTAAAAGGAATCGGGTTTGCGACGCTCTTAACTTTGTGCGAACTCGACATTTTCCGGGTGTTCGGGGGCCAGCTTTTTTATTCCAGGCATTTAATGCCCGGCAGTGAAGCGATTCTTCTTTACTGCGAAATAAGAGACTTATGAAACGTGACGCTTCGGTTCGAGGAATCAATCGAGCTGATTTTAATAAAAAAATTGACGCACTTAAAGGGGAAGATCCTGCGGAAGCGAGCATAAAATTTTGTTTAAAAAAAGTCAATTGCGCAAACACTCGAACCGCAATTTTCGAAAATCAACTCAAGCTCTCACCTCGATATTATATATCGAATCCTATAAGAGACTGCGAATAAAACTTTCACAACTCGACTCAGTCGCGCGAGACTGTCATTCGATAATGAAAATATTGAGCGCGGATCTTCGGGAGATGATTTCACCTCCTTGACGCGCGAGAAATTCGCTCGATATAATGCCGCGTCACGATTTTTCCTCTCCCGACGAGAAGACAGCGGGGAAAACTCCGACGGGGAAATATATATATATATATACACACAAATCGAGAGACGCGAGCTTGACGTGACAAGTACAGAGGAAATTCATATACGCGGAAAATTGGGCAGGTTCTTTCTACCCGAGAAAGGGTTTATTCCGTTCTTCGCCACGCGAATCTTATGCACATGTGAAATCCGTCCATTTGCCCGTGAACGTGCTCCGTGAATTTTACGAAAATTTCCGAGATAGTTGTCTCGGTTTGCTTGATTTTAGGAAAGAGATGACGGAAGCTCTGCCGGGAAAGAAGCGAAGAAAATGATCGGATGCTTTTCGCGCAGTGCATGATAAGTTTATGCTCAAACGAAATTGAATGAACGAAATTTCGAATATGAGTTTAATATTTTATTTCGCGAATCGGAGAATAAATATTTTATATTCTATCTCTGTTTCACTCAGGCGAATAACCGAATTCGATATGAAGTTATTTATTATTATCATATAACGGTGAAACATAAAAATCTATTTAAAAGGGAATCGATGCACTTGATATTCTGCATTTTTGCGCCCGAAAGCAAACGATCAACTAAACTGTATTATCGCAGCCCTCGCAAAAAAGCTTCATCCCCTGAAAATTTGACAAGCAACGTCCCAGCCAACGAAGACCCGCAAACGACATTCTCCGGCGTCCCAATAAAATCATCTTCCCCGCTCCCGGAGAAGCACCGAGCTCTATCGGGCCAAGAAAACACGGAGCCGAGAAAAAGAGCGGCACTTGGCGATAATAAATTTCCGGCGCCTCCCCTCCGCTGCACCTTAATTCCGCGAAAGCTCCGCGCCTTCGGGAATTCCCGAGTCGTGTCTGGCAGCCTCTCTCTCTCCCTCTCTCTCCCTTTCTCTCCGCACGAACGACAAAAGCCATACACCGCGCGCTGCGGCGGCGTCGATTCGATTTGCACCCGAGACGCTTTCCCTTCGCAGCTCGACGTCTATATATTTTTGCGAAGCCTTTCCCGGGTATACGCACCCGTAACGAGGAGAGCCCTGCACAGACACACAATCCGCGCCATCGATTCCCCATTTTCGAGCGCCGCTCGTTTTATTATTCCAAGCTCGCCGCGCGCCGCTTTACCTTCAGCGGAGGAGCATTTTCGCGAGCCGGGGATCGAGAGGGTGGCAAACTGCGATTTTTTTTTTTCGATCGCTGCGCGGTTTTTAGCCGAGGCTATTTCGATTTAAGTGCGGGGTTTTTTTCAAGGGATACCTGGAGTCAACGAGCGCCGCGTAAAAAGTTAACCTGTATTTGATGGTAAATAAAATAATAAAAGAAGGGCTGAGAATTATTTTTGGCAACTTTGTATAATTGTCGTGTTAAAATATAATTTGTTATAAAAAAACTTTTCCAATTTTACATATATTTTCAAGTTGAATAAAAAAAGTTCAAATTCTAAAACTACAGTAAAAGCTGCGAGCTTTATGTCGAAACGAGAGTTCGAATAAAATTCAAAATTTTTTTCGAAGTAAAAGTAAAAACGGAATTTTTTAATTAAAAAGCTTACAATATCTGGAAGAAAAAAAAAGCGAAAAAATATTTGAACTTTCTTTGTACTTCAGTGATTATTTTGACATTAGCTTAAAAAAAACTTTACGAATTTCATTAGAGCACAGATTTCTTATCCCTAACACATTTCTTGCAAGTTCTTAAACTTTATAGAATGTAGCCCTTAAAAACAGATTTCTTCTAAAACGTATCAAAAATTTAATAACACTTTTTCCTCTTCCTACAAAGTTAGCACACAACAAAAATTTACCCTTAAACAATAAAAACTCACTATTGACATTTCCTCGCAATGATCACAAAACTAAAAATTAATGTCGCCATCTGAAAAAAAGATCTCTCCCATAACTCGAGCAATCACAGACTCCATTTGGCAAAAGATTAAAGCAGCTCCGGCGAAACATCCTTGGCCGCAGCCATAAAAGGCTGGATAAACCAGGGGTAAAAAGTAATCTGCAACACTTCGCGGGAAAATATCGCATCGGTTATTACAGCTCCGCGACGAAAGAAGATTCCTCGGGTAGTCGGTAGTTCTCGTTTATAAAATTGAATAACTGGAAAAACAAACAAGAAATGCATCGCCGTCGGGGACAGGATCGCTGCTCTCGCCAAGGAAAGAAAGCGCGCGGAACAGAAGAAGAGGGAGACGAAGAAGCTCCCCTCCTCCCCCTCCTCCTCCTCCATCGCACCGCCACTTGAGGGATATCGTTTCTCGCGCTGCCTTACATGCACTCGCGCTCGCGCAATAAAAAGTCCAATATCGAAAGGAGCGCCGCGCGCGCGGGTACTTTCACGGTATTGGAAAACGAACCCCCGCGCCCATTGACTCCGGAGCTCCCTCCCTCCCTCCCCTCGCACTCGAATGAAGTTCGCGAGGGCCCCCCCGTAACTGAACTTTCGTCTTACTTATATACTCGATGAAAGCCTGCCGAGCTGGCGGAACTTCCGCTACCCCCTGTAGCGTATCTTTTGCCCCTCTCTTACTCTTTCTTTGCCCAGACGGGAGAGAGGAAGCGAGGAGCTGTTCTCTGGCCTAAGCAGCGAGAGGGCGGAAAAGCCTTATTCACGGACGCGCACTTGTACTTCATTTGTACTTTGCTCGGGCGATGCAGTGCATTCGCGCTTAATTATGGCTTTCTGCTGTACGTGGAGCCATTTGTACTGATATTCAAAGCTCTTTCATCGACCTATGTGAATATGCGCTGAAGCTGGAAAATTGAAAAAGCTTCTTTATTGATCGGCTGCATTATTTGAAATCATTGAGTTATATTCAGTATGAGCTATTGGATTTTCAAGCTATTGTGGTATTTTACCAATACTCTTTTATTTTTTCTTTTTTTTTTTTTTTTTGGTAATTCAAAAACATGGAAATTGTGATATTTCGCGTTTTGGGTAGGGTAACACAATAAAATATCATTTCCATACTTATAACTAAGTTTATTAAATAAGTATAAATGAATTGGTTCCGTTCAGTGCTCGGCTCAAGCGCGACTGCCACCGAGTCGGGTGCGCCGAGGCTCAACAGCCGAAAACGCTTACGTTGCAATCATTCACATACATCACAATAACGATATATAAGAATGTTTAAATAGATGTATGATTCAGTTTCATAAAAAAGTTTTATTGCATTTACTCATAATTAAAGCTATTAGAGGGCGTAGAAGTTAAAATATATTTATTACATAGAATATAGCAGTATTTTAATTAATTTAGAAAAGAGGGAAAATGAAAAACAAAACCTACGGAGCGGCGGGGCGAATAGGGGAGAGCGCGAAAACCGTCACATGTTTTGTTTTCCTCTCGCGCGAGAGGATCAGTTCGCGCGTAATTAGCGCATTGGCGGATCATGGTAATGATAAAAAGGATTTATCGTTAAAAGTTGAGTGTTGCCTAGTGAGAAAATATATTGTTATAATATATTATATAATACGAATTGTAAAAATGCCAAAAGACGTATGTGCTTATAAAACTTGCAAAAATTCGAAGGAGAATCAGGGACATCTAAGTTTTCACAGATTTCCAGTACGTAACGAAGAACTGTAAGTCATTGCACATTAAATCAGTAAAATAACTTTGATATTGAGAAAAAGTTAATATAATAATAAGAAATTAGCGATTCAACTAGCATTAGAAAATAATATATTTGTAAATAAAGCCATTATTTAGAGGAAATAATTGTAGTAACATCATATAATATAATCGCAATATTATAATTATAATTTACTTCTTTAATGAAATTATTGTTAAAAATGTTTAATTGTTCATTTAAATTAAAATAATCATTAAAAGTTTGTTTTTAAAATATAGAAATGCTGTTATTTATATTTATATATTCATAAAAATGGAACATTTATATATGTAAGTATTATTTAAAAAATGCTTTGATATTTCAAATGAATGAAAGTGAATATTTAGAATGGAATTTTATTATATTTTTAATGTTATGCAAAATGTGATTTATTATGTTTTATAAACAAATTATTTATAATTAAATTATATTATTGGCATAAGGTGGCACGAATTTTAATATTCTCTATAGATTTTTACTTTTATTAATTAATTATGAGTGTGGGTTGAATGATGGTTTTCTGTTTTTAATTTTATTACTATAGCTTGAGAGAATGGGGTGCGGCGGTCAGGTGTGAGTGAAGAGTTAACTGCAAAGCAACTGGAGAACAAGCGTTTGTGTAGCGAGCATTTTTTAGCTTCTGATTTTTTCAGTTATGGTGCTGGGAAAGTAGTTATTAAGAAAGATTGTTATCCTATAGATATCAATGGCACAGTTTCAAATGAATCCAATTTTACAGTTAATTCTGCTTCACTTGATAATAATATAGTTATTAATGCTTCTTCATCTAAAGAGTTTATTCATTCAAACAGTGCCACGGATAATGCATTCATTACTGTTGATATACAGAATAATGGTATTCGTGATATTGAAACTGCGTACAGTCCTCAAACTGATGATAATTTAGTTCATGTTAGTAGACAAAACAGTAGTACATATGCGAAATACACTATTTACATGTTCTTCCGTAGAAAACGCAGAAACACAAAAATTGATAAAGAAAAATGAAATAAAATCTCGGAATCTAAATAACTTGAGAAGTAACGCGACTAAAGTTTTATTAAAAAAGAATGAAGCTCTTCGTCGAAAAAATAAAGTATTAATACAAAAATTACGAAGACAAAAGAATAAAAATAAATCTTTAAATGAAAATGAAATTTTAGAAGCTGCAAAAAAATACTTAAATGTAAATTCTTTAATACTTTTAAAAATGCAATTAAGACATCAAAATAAAAAAAGAAAATGGGATCGGGATAAAAAATATTTTTCTGTAAGTTTATATTATAAATCTCCAAAGGCTTTTAAATTTTTAAGACAGGAAAAAGGAATAAGTTTACCATGTTTAAGTTTGATGAAACGATAATGAACTAACTTTAAATTCCAGTATTAATCCAGATTTATTTCAATTGATAAAAACTAAAGCTGAGACGATGTTAAATTATGAGAAAGAGTGCGTTTTAATGTGGGACGAAATGTTTATTCGACCGTACTTAGAATATAATGAAAAAGAGGATTAATTATATTGAAGGTTTAGTTGATTTGGGTGATTATGCTAGGACAGATGAGCAGGCTAATACGGTTTTGGTATTGTTGTTGTCGGGCCTTTCTTATAATTGGAAACAGGCGGTGTATTTTGCGTTTTCAAGGGGTCCAGTAAATGGGGGTCAATTAAAGAATATTATTATTGACGTTATTGACGCGGTTGAAGAAGCCGGCTTAAAAATTAGATTCATGGTATGCGATCAAGGCACGTCTAATCAGAAAGCCGTTACACTATTAAAAATCACAGAATTTAAACCTTTTATTGAAAGACACGATCGCAAAATATTTTTCAATTTCGACACACCGCATCTTTTGAAATGTTGGAGGAATAATTTACTAAATCATGATTATCAAAATAAAGACCAAACAATTTCATGGAGTGCGATTCGCGAATTGCGTGAAGTTGAGCGATTGAAAAACTGCAACAGCACCAAAATTATCCGACCATCACATCGACCCTAATAACTTCCAAAAAATGAATGTAAAATTAGCCGTCCAAGTTTTCAGTGGGTCATTAGCGAGAGCGATGTTAACTTGAATCGAGACTAAAGATTTACTTAACCCTCACTCTAAATCGACGGCAAATTTTATCTGGAATATGAATGACATTTTTGACTGTTTAAATGCGCGCCACCCTAATGATCAAAATCCTTTTCGACGTGGTTTATCTTCTAAACAACCTGAAGTTAAAAAAAAGTTACGTGATTTAATTCCCTGAATTGAAGATATGCAGATGTTTGATGGTACTAAATTAAAATATCCTGATTGTTTTGTAAATTTAATTTTGACCATAAAAAGTATTTTAATGTTCTGGGAAGAGCTTCAAAAAGAAAAGCGGTATTATTTTCTGACAGGTAAAGTAAATCAAGATGCACTTGAAAATTTTTTCGCTATAATAAGATCTTTTTCTGGCTTTAATACTGTAACGGATTGATGACGGTTGTGTGCGTTGAGGGCCAATGTTGACAATAAGGGGCAAGTTCAACACCCCGACAGATATAAAAGCGAGAGACGAGCTCGACTCTCTCTCTATCGCTCGGGACCCGAAGAAGTAAGGATAGTACATCGGAGAACTTGAGTACTTTCGCCTGTGAGTCATTATCAGAGGCCTTGGAGGAACAGTTTCCTTGATCAACGCGCTCGACGCAAAATACCATCGACAACGATCAAAAGGGCATCCATCGACGACAAGTTTCCAGCCGGGAGTTTTCTC
>UCOL01005818.1:0-10749 GCA_900474335.1 Ormyrus nitidulus | reverse complement strand
ATAATAATACAAACGGAATAATAATGGAACAATAAATTAGTTAGAAGGAAGCTAACTGCCAATGACTTGGCAGCGGTTTTTTACTTATAATTGTTAAACAAAGACTGTTATAATTGTTAACAAGACCAACGTGCAAGAGCTCGATTGGGATGTCATAATTTATCTGCGTAACAAAGTGCATTACAGAAAGGTGTTCAAATTAAAAACATTAGTATAACGTCGAGGGATGTTTGTTGGGTTTTCCTTCCTGACTTAGCTCAATAACTAAGAAATGAGTAATTGACCTAAATTAGAAAAGCAATTGCAATGGTATTATTACATCAAACTTTAGGACGCAAGTTGGTATTAGAATAAACGGAATGATAAAAGTGGGTTCAAAAATTTGCTTTATTACTCTCCTTCATTTTTTTTATAATACTGCTACTGAAATAGAATTTTCTATTACGCAATCGGTTATACGAGTTCCGAGTTCATTTTCGAAAAAGCAATAACCCACTCAGAAGCACCGAAACTGTAGTTCCTTTGGAAAAATGCAACTGAAAGTGTCTCATGGGAAAATGTCATTTCGCAGATAGGTTTAGCTTCGCGGGAGTGAATTTTTTAAAATTCAAATTCCCTCGGCGCTTTATTGAGTTTCCTGAAATTTGAAAGGTAATTGGCAATGAAAGCCCAAAAGCTTCTCTATAAAGTAATTTTTCTAAGCCACGGAAAATTATCTTTACAATTATCCAGCTAAAATAGTTTTAAAACTGCGGTTCGCGCTCAAAGATCCCACAAAAGCAAAATGGACTTTCTTTTAGAAAAAACTCTAATATTGTTTCAAAAATTGTAATAATGTTTTCTGACTAGCACAAGCTCTAGTATCAGTGTAGCACTTTCACCGAGTGTGAGAGTTTTAGTAGAAGATTTAATGAACTCGCAAGCATAGTTGTTAGTAAATTTAACTACAAAGAAAAAGACAATTACTAGTAAATAAATTCAAATGCTTTTGGTCTAAGCCTCTTAAAAAGCCTCTTAAAAAAACGCGGAATCTTCAAGCATCTCTCTCACAAAATCGTTTTCTACCTGCATGAAGCAAAAACACTTTGGCTTTCGTCTCGACAAACCGCTTTAACGGCAGCGAGCTCCGCTTCGTTTTTCCATCGCGCTCCGCAAGCTGCGCCTGAGCATCCGAGAATTAATACCCTCAGAGAGAGAGAGAGAGAGAGAGCTCGCATCAATAATAAAAAGGAGCTCCGTCGAGGCGCTCGAAAGCTTCGTCGTCGGCGTCGAAAAAGCGCTGAGGCTGCGAAATCTCCCCCTTCCGTAATGCGCGTGTACGACCGAACCGGCGACGTACATCTTTTCTCTCTCTCTCTCTCTCTCTCTCTCAGTGGTCTCTCCCCCCGGAGCCGTTTATAAATAAGCTCTCTAGCCTTGATGACGAGATGCCGCGCTGATGTATACCTGCGCCTCCGTCTTTTTTCACACACCGACGCTGACGCACACAGTCCGTGTCCAGGTTCTCTCTCTCTCTCTCTCTCTCTCTCTCTCCCTCCTACATTTCCGACTGCGCGACACTTATATTAGGTGGCCCGTATTCGTGACGTTCCGCGCTCGGCTTTAGGGACAGCCGACCGAGCGGTAGACTCGGAGAGATGACCCGCTTTGGGTTCCGCATATCTTTGGGTCGGGGGAAAACGGCCAGCCAGCCGCGAGTGAATTCCACCCATTCAGCGGGCACGAGAGCCCTTATCATAAATATGCGTTCGATATACGAATATTTATATACATTATGGATTCGTACAATGTCTTTTCAAAATGCGAGCTTGCTGCCGGCTTACGTAATCGGTCTCTCTGGCTTGTTTCGAGCTTTGCCGTAAGAGATCGATGTGCTTTTGATTTATATTTCTTGAATAATTAAAGCTGCTTTAAAAGCTTGAGAATCTTTTGGTTAATAAACAAATAATAATTTGTTTTTGTAAGTAAACAATTTTGTTGAACGATCGAAACAAAGTTTGTTCAAAGAATTGGATGTTTTTCAAAGAAATGTGAGGTTCATATATACGTATTTGTTGTAATAAAGAAGTATAAACATAGAATTGTCGAAATTCATCGATGCATTGTCGAATTAATATTTTCCCAGTGCTTCTTTAGCATTTTTACACTGTATATTCAGTACGCTCTAACTCGCGAAAGCACGAACGAAGAGGAGAAAAATGGATAGTCTTCGAACGAACTATAAAGGAATACAATTTATGTGCAAGGTTGACGATGTGCCTTATGGGATGGGAAATTGAACGTTACACAAGATATGCATCCAGTACTATACTTGCAATTTGTTGGATATACTTTATTGATTGGACTTTACTTTCTGTGTCGCCTCTCTGCTGAATCCTTAAGATTTTCAAGAAAAAGCACTTTTATAAGAGATGAGAAACTTTCATCATTGACGCGTCAATGAATAGTAATTTTGTTTACTCGTGCAAGGATAGAAGAGATGCAGCTACAGACTGAATATTCATTTTAGATAGAAGTGTTTTATTTTGTCGATACAGCAATTGATTGCCGAGTTGATGGATTTTAAAGTTTTGTATACAGGATCGATGCTGGATTGATTGCAAAAACGTATTGGGCTTTTGTCTATATTTTTTACTCTTTTTGCTTCATTCTGTAAAGAAGCTAATAGTATATTACACACCTAGGGAGGTAAAGTATTGGTAAGCTCACAGCGCGTGTAAATTGACTGTCAAACACATGCTATGGGCTTGCCATTTTATCTCCCTAATTAATATTAATGATTTCATCATTGTTTATAGTAATAGTTTCATTAACGCGATTCTGTAGAAAAAAATATGATGTATATATTAAGTTAAATTAAGAAGATTTTCAGTAAAGATTTCGTAAATGTACTGAAGCTATTCATTTGATGTAAATATTTAATATGAAAAGTGCAAAACATTGGTGTAAAAATACAGTGTTTTTTTATATTCTTTTTTCTTTGCTCTGAACTGGAATTCACGAAAATCCTTTTCCTCGTATGGTATAAGAATAGGAAAAGAAAAATGAAAACAAAAGAAAAATAATAAGTATGTAAGTTTGTTATTTACAATAATTAGTTTGTACTAACGTATGCTCAAAAACTTCTTAAACGAGATTAAAAATTTTCTATCGTATTTTATTATCATTGATAACTAAGATTAGGTTTTCACTGTATAAGATCGCAGTATCAAAATTATTTCCTTCAGAATCCTTTGCAACAAAGTTTTTAAGCGCAAGACTTTGCTCCAAGAGAACAATCACAAATTGAGCAAGAATTTGAGCTGAAGTTAAAGATGAAAAAGAATTTATATAACGAACTCGGTCAGAAGAAAAAGTTTTGATTGGTACTTCCGCAAGAAACACTATTGCAGAGAGTAAATCTGTTAGAGATACTAACTGTCAAATATTATTTATACGAGATAATCTGTAAAATTAAAGGATGCACTTTAAATGCAGTTTCAAAAAATAGAGAAATATTTTGTTTTATTGAAATTATAGAAAGTAAATTCCATTTGATTCAGTGTACGCGTGCGCAAATTATTCTCGAATAACAAAATTAAAAACCTCTCTAGACCTCTTGAGAACTTCAGATAAAGAAATAAAAATTTATTACTTTACGAGAAGAATATAATCCGCCTATTCTGACGCGACGGTTACACAGCGCCTGTTTTTGCTCTTATTTTTATTTGTCCTACACATAAACCTGCTTTCGTATCTCGACTGAAATCAAGCCTTCCGCAGAAGTTTTATAAAAAAGTAAGTCGTCGTTCTCATCCGAGACAACAAACCAGTCAAAAGTCAACCCGCCAATTTCATTTCAACTTTTCCATATCTACAGTCGTACACCGCTGCCGCATTTATCAAAAAACAATGCAAAATATGCATTATAACGAATGAATTTAATTAACTGCTTGTTTGAGTCGACTTTTTGAACGTAATCTGCTTAACGCGAATCTATGTTTACGTAATAGTACAGCTGATATTCTTGCATTGTTATTTGTATAATCATGTTAGCGGAAGGTTTGATTAATTCATTATAATTATGCAACCCATTAATGTACATTTCTAAATCAAAATTGAGAAGGTAATGCAAGTGAGTTAATGAATTTCCAATTAATATTAGGACCACAAGGAATTGCGTGTTGTTTTGAAGATTGGTCATTTCAAATTACTTTGAGCCAATTGTGTTTATAGAATTTGCGTGAAATTTTATTATGATTCTATAGCTTAAGTTTGAAAGGAAATTTTGCTAGGTTACGTAAATGTCAGTCGATTGTATTTATTCATGATGTAAATGTGCAATTATAAATTGCGTAAATTCAATCTAAATTCAATGGCGGTATAAGTGTATATTTTAAATGTATTTACCTTACACAACGATCGATTTTGGGTTCGTATCAAGAATTATTTTTCGAATTTCGAATCAAGAGTTATTTTCTTTAAACTACATACTTTCCACATCTTTATTTAATTGTCAATTGTTTGTATTGATAATAAACTTAATGATGGATTTAAGTTTTACCACGTTCACTTCACATAAACTAGCCAAGTATACTTTCACTGTTGAAAATTATATTATTATTTCATTGATCCGCAGAGCCCCATAAACGTTCAGGCCTTAAATATCCGGGCAAAATCGAACCTAATTAATAAAGCTCGAAGAATCTCACGTAACCCGCAGTAAAATTAAAAAAAAAAAAAATAAAACTAAAAACAAGTATATATTAAAAGCCACTTGATCGGCGGACGAACCCTTCGGAAAATCTCTTAATTGAGGATAAAATTGAGTAACGCTCGAAGAGAGATAAAGAGCACCGAAGCGGAATCTCAATTTACGCGAGTGCTTCCCTCGCCGCTCAGTTCCCCATCAGCCTTTATTAAACAAACAGACGCATTGGAACGAGAGCCGCGTCAGTTCGTTAAGGCAGCGGCTCGATCTGCCCTCCCGAAAAAGGTGAAACTAAGTCAATGGGTTCGCCTCTCTTTACAAGTTCGCCGAGACAGGAGAGACGCGAAATCTCGAGAATCTGAGGCTCGCGGAAAATCGATTTCCCGCCCAAAGGGAGAGGGAGAGATGTTCGCGCGGCCTTGGCAGAATTGAGGGTGTGGGTTGCTCTCTCGTTCTTCTCTGTGTTGGTTCCCTATAGTCGCTCGAGCTGCAGCTGACACAGAAAGAGAGAGAGAGAGAGATTCGGCGCGACGCAAGGACGCGCTCTTTTGCAAAATCGATTGGTCCCCCTCCCCTGCGAAAAAAAGTCGAGAGAATCGCGGTAATGCGTCGATGAACTGGCACGCGGATCGAGTTGCGGTGAGTTCAGTTTCACCGTCGATTCGAAACGACGCTTTCGAGAGGAGGAGGGACAATCGGGCACGGCGATATGCCCTCCGCGCGGCATTTGTGTGCGTTTGCGCTCTGAATTCGATTACACCCCTCGCGGGAACGTCGCTGACGGTTTTCCAAAGTTCGACCAAGTTTTTTAGTTTCATTGCTTTGCCGACTGTTGCCGGGGCATGTTTGCTTTTTTGTCAGCTTATATAGGGAAACGGAAAAATAAGGGCAGTCTTTTTCCTTTGATAAAATGTTCGATACAAGGCAACGGTAATTTTCGCTTTTTATTTATTTATTTATTTATTTATTTTTTTTTTTTTTGAAAAATTGATGCGGTTGCAGCAATTTATTTTAAGAATCTGGAACTTTGTTTACAAAGTACTTTAACGCAGTTGCTTCCATAATACCTGTAACAAAAGATAAGTTTTACGACAGCAGCGCGTATATTTTTTCAAAAGAAAAATAGCGCTTGAGCTCTGGTTCACAGACTTTATTATCGTATCGTAAAAGAATTGCTTCGATTTTCATGATTCATTCGACACTTTTAGTCAATTAATTTTAACAATCTAAAAGGTCCTGTAGCAACGGTACAATTGAAAACGTGAAAATAGAGCAACAAACAGATCGTACAGTAAATAATGCCGCCTGGTGAAAATTGAAAAGAAAAAAGGAACTATCTAAAAAGCGCGGAGGAAAGCGAGATCCCGCACTCGCGAAGTCTCACAAATGACGCTTAGCTAACAGTCAAAGATTCAGCTGAATTGATTAAATGATTAACGGACGCATTCGACTAACCCATTTCCAACGGCGCTCTCTCAAGAGTCGACAGAATATCATCGCGGCCTTATTCAAAGAAGAGCTGACACGAATTTTTTTCGTAAATAAACCCGCAGAGCCTCCTCGCGAACCTGCGTGAGAGGCGCTCGTTTCGCAGCTGTTGAGAGACGCGACGGCCCTTCTCCATGCTAATTAAGGAAAACTCGGGTAAACTCGAGTACTAGGAAGGGCAGGACGAACGAAGAGCTGACTTTTCAAGATGCTACGGATTTATCGTTTGTCGAAGAAGGAAAGCAATGTGATTATCCTCCGAGGTAATTGAGCGGGTAACTAATGCTAATTAGTGCTTAATTACTTGTGCAAAGCTTCCGCGGTGAGAACCGATGCAGGGATTTTTTCGACTTCGTGCTTTATTCTGAAGAAAGAAAGGAAGAGGCGTAAAACGGGTAGTAAAGTTAGTTTAATGTGTAGTAAAGAATGAATAGCTATAAAGAAAGATGTCGTTAAAAGTTTTCTTATTTTTATGGAAACGCCTGACTCCTGGATATTGCTAACTACAATGTTCAATTTGTATTTTATGAAATAAAAATGATCCAAAAAGATGATTTTGTGACATTTTACTTTATTACTTTTCCAGAAGCATAAATTCGATATAGCATTTTATTACTTTGTTTGTCTCAGGTTGTTCAGAGTTTAGACTACCGCAACTATACGTGTCCGTAGGGGAAAAAATCTTCAGAAGCAATTTTTAATAGCTTTTTAAATCTGATATGTGTCTCCAAATGTTAAATTATCGAAAAATGGCATCTAAGTCGTATTTTACAACGTTACACTCGCTTCAAAGTTGAAAATACAATTTAATTTGATAAAGGTAACGTCTGAAATATTAATTCATTGTGTGTCACAAGCATCTGTTTTGTATTTAATCAAGTACAAGCAATACGTAAAATCATATTGTACACTTTATTACACTTTTTATGACTTTTTTTACCTTCGCTTCTAAAACGATGAAAGCTGAATAATTAAATGATGCCATATAGCTGTTGCGCAAACTAAACTCCTAGTTTTACTTATCTCTAAAAAAAAGTATCCATTGAAAAATAAATAATTCGTCCTGAAAACTCGAAATAAAAATCTTTTTATCTCTTAAAATACTCGCGCCAACGTATTTTATCAGAAAGTAAATACACATTCCATGCAACGTCTCGAGAGGTGCAAAAAAAATAAGCCAACGCCAAAAGAGAGAGTCTTTTCACGTCGGCTGCTATAGAAACGATTGAAAGAAAAAGCAGTTTCTAATTTTTGTTACATTAACGTTTGTCGTCAAATTTGTGGCAAAATTTGTGCTTTAAGACGATTCATTGCCAAAGTAACTTAAAAGTATATATAAGCAAGCCCAGTTAATTTTTTTTCTCGGCGCAGAAAATACGTTTTGTTCGAATAAAATTTGTTGTATCCGTTCGAAACATACGCTCGAAGCTTCATTTCACCGAAATGATCGGTCAATTTATTTTAGTAAATTCATCCCCCCAGTCTGAAATCCTTCCCCCTAATTCGTGCGTGAAATCAATCATGCGCACGAAGCCTCGGCGTCTATCGACCTGAAACAACTCGATTTCCATCAATTCGTGAATTTGCACTTGCATGTTAATCAGCCAGCCCTGCAACTACATACAGTCTGGCAAAATGTTCAGAGCGCGACGTGCGCGCTCGCAATTGCGCAGTAGTAATTAGCGCGTCCAGCGGCGAAAGGTTCCATCTCACGATGGAAACGATATACGCGTTTCGTAAAGCGAGTCGCGGCGCGTTCGAACAAAACTTCGGATCAGAGCAACCGGTTGCTCTCGGCCGCGCGGATGACTCTTTGAAAGTGTCGCGTGTCTACGAGGCTGCTGCTGCGTCCGAGCCAAAATCCGCGCGCCCACGCAATTCGTCCGCGCGGCCAAAGAGCCGTCGGCTCGTTATTCTCGGGCTGAGACTCGCGAGATTCCTTAAGCTGTGTTCTTTTCCCAAAGTAAACCTAATTCGGCCCTTTCCGCCGATCCGTTCATTGAGGCTCTGATCTTTAATTTTTCTTTAATTTTTTTTATTAAAAGAAAAATTGAGCATAATAAATGAATTGGAAGCGAATTGTAAATATTATTAATAGATTTCAGAATCGGTATGTTTTTTCAACTAAAAATACTCAAATATTAAATTTCACAATGCTTGATATAATTAATTTGATGAATCCAAAATTAATTTTCATCAGAAGAAACAAAAATAACAGGCCTTGACCCGCAGTCACAATTCTTTTTATTGAAAGTTAATAATAAACACTTCTTATTATACACAAATTTTCGAACGATCCCCGAAGCGACGCTCGGTAAATTGAAATTTCAATTACGCTTACACTGGGAACGAGGTTCCTTTGAGATGAGCAGGAAGAGGAATTACGAGCATATCGGAAATCGTCGTTTTCTTTTCAGGGTCGAATGAAATATAAATCTCGAGTCCTGGTGCTTTTTATCGGCCGCGAAGCAAAGTGTCGTCCCCGCGAGAGAAGACTCTTCGCCGGTTTATGACCTCTCGTGCTCCAATTCATCATTCGCGTTTAGTCAGCTGTTAACGATAATGCAAGCTCGTAAAAGCTCCCGATGCTTCCTGACGAAACTTGTCTTTAAGCCCGACGAATCGATGGAGGACAGACGTGTCCGTCAAAGTGAAAATTCCCAGGGCAGTTGGCCGCCGCAAGGGTTGGAATTCGAATTTTTTATATCCACTAATATAAGAGTCCTGTGGACGGAAGTTAATCGTAGGCTAACTTTATATTATTTTTTTAATGAGACTAGGTTAGTTAAGGCGCGTCGCGTGTCGACATTTCCAATATGTGGTATTTCCTTCGTACAACTCCTACGACTAAGAAAATGAATAAATATTTTATTTTTACAATTGTTATTTCTTTTTTCGTTTCTTCGCTCATGAAAGAAAAATTGAAAATCTAACCAAAGTTAAACTCGATCCATTCGACGTTGTCGGATCGAGGTAAAAATATAAAAAAAGAGCAGGATTTTTCTGTTTAAAAGAACGCGCAGATAACTTTCATTACTTGAATTTAATACAAAGCTTAAGGAAGTAATACATATGTATTAAATATTTTTATAAAAATTTTTATGGTTGCAAGGTAAATCAGATTATAGAAAGTTTTTTATTTTTCTTTCTCAGACAAATACTAAATCGCACATAATCTATTTTTATACAAAAATAGGGTATCGTATTTATTGTACCTGTTAAGTTTTTCACAAATATACATCTATAACGCGCTTTAGAATGTTTAATTAAATGTATATTATTGAATGATTTTTTTTATCAACTATCACTCGAACATGACATTAATATTTGCTTTCCGATATCTCTTTTTCGCGCTTTATTTTCCATGCTTGTTTGCCAAACTATTTTAATTACACATGAATACACTTGAGCCCACTTTGACACTACCAACTCTGGCGTTTGCCCAACGCGAAATCCTAAATATTAAGCAAAACCGAAAGCCATCGAAACTCTGTAGCCCGAACGCATGCATAACTAAAAGAAATCTCGCGAAGCTTCCAGCAAACTAAAATAAAGCGACCGAAGCTCCGAAGGGGTTATAATTAAACGGCTCTCCGCGAGAAATTAATCAACGGCCTCTGTTTCTCGGTGGCTCGGAGTAAGAAAGTCGAGATAACGAAACAAGAAGCCCCATTGTAAACAAGCTCCCGCATCGATCCGAGCCCGGCGGACCAGCAAGCAATCGAGAAGCGATTATATCTGCCAAAAAGAAAGACAAAGCCAATCTAACCTCCTCCATGGTCCTGCGATTGCGGTGCGATGCTTGCGCTGTTTAACCGGCTGACCCAGTCCGGCTGCTACCACTTATCGCCTCTCTGTCCCCTGGCTCTGCTGCTGCTCGTGAGTCTTCGCTCGTCGCGCTCTATCTCTCTCTCTCTCTTTCTCTCTCTCTCTCCGCTGCGGCACGGGCGCCTTCACTCGGACATTTTTCCGGCCTCGCCAAATCGAATTAACCCGGCCTGCCTTATCATCCCCCTGTCGATTCGCCAAGCTCCCTCGCCGACTGAATCACCCGATGAGCGCGCGACTCGTCTGTTTCGCGCGCTTTCTCGGCGCACTCTGGAGGCTTTGGCTAAGGTGCTGGCCGTTATATTTCGAGCGCTGCTGGCTATGTTTAGCTGTGCGCGCGCTTCTCTCCCCGGGGGGCGGGGGGGCGGAGCGAGGGCGGGACGGTTTTTAAATTCGGTAGGATGTACTTTTATGGCGTTGCTATCGTGCTTTTGAAAGGGTGTTATTTTCGCTGTTGATAAATGGAAAAAAAAGTTGACCTGTCGATAAAAAATGGTGGCCCTGAATCCACTTCCAACCACCTTCATTGTGGCAATTAGTCAATTATTAAAAAGCTCATCTTTTGATATGTATTTTGCTTCCTCCTAGAGCAAGCTTTATGATAGTAATTATTGGAGTGATTTTAAAAACCTGTTATGATTGCATTTTAAGGTACCAGGAACAATAATAAATGGTTTTTGAAAAATGTCTGCGCGCGCGTGTGTGTGTGTGTGTGTGTGGCCTGGATCTCAGCTCCTACTGAA
>UCOL01005817.1:0-10770 GCA_900474335.1 Ormyrus nitidulus | reverse complement strand
ACACGAGATACAGTTTGTGGGTTTTGACAGGATTCTACCTGAACAGTATCTCCTAGACGAACACCTAAATTTTGCCTAATAATTTTACTTAATAATATTTTTCCATCTGGACAGTCAGTAGACCTTAATGGATAACAAATTGTGCTTTTTTCACATAATCCTCTGATCTGTACTAATTCAGCTACTTTTAAATTAAGTTCTCCTACAACTTTTGGGGGAAGCAAAACAGTGTAAGGAATTGGAGATACACTTGGATCTCGTTCAACCAGTAGCACACAATTCTTAGACATTGTGCAAAACTCAAATATTGTTTCTGCAAAATTAGAAAAATTTTAAAAACTTGCATTATTAAAGAATCTTTATTATCATAATTAAAGTGTACCTGAAAATCAGTTTTTTTTAACTACTACTCTTAAGCTTCACAATTCTTAATATATAAATATCGGTGAACTGAAAAAAATTAAAATATACAAAAAAAAATTAAAGTTTTTAAATTCAAACTATGTTATTAGCACAGTCAAAAAAGAATACTTTAAGGTTATCTTTGAATATAAACATTTTAAATATTCTTTGTTTAACATTACGTTAATTATTATGATAAGTATTTGAAGTATTCAGATAAAAAATTTAATGTTCGAATCTGCTTACCTCTTGTAAGCAAACGGGTGTGTTCGACTAAACACGTTTCGACTTGCGGTATTATTTTGATTACTTATTTACACTTTTTGCTTCATTCAGACAGTATTTTTTGTGAATGAATAAACAAATTTTATGAAAGAAATCGAGCCTACCTTCGAAACAGTCGAAAGTCGAAAGCCAATGACTGACAAGTTCGAAGGGAATTTCGATTTTTCATATTGGCAATTCTTCAAAAACTCGCTAACTTGAAGTCACAGTGTTGGCAGTACTCTAAAGAATTTCTAGCAGAAATTTTTTTCATTTTCTACTACTTTTTTACTTCAAGCTGTATTTATTGTTATTTGTAACAATATTATTACTGATAATAAACATGTCCAAAAAATGCGTTTAATAAATATGAAAAACGAATTTTTCCCATCTGTCAAAACTAAATATCTCCATATCATAAAAGCTTAGCTTAAACGCTCTCAATTCTCGTACAACGTCTAATTATACATCACATCAATGCCACATTTTACGACATCTCGCCCTCCTGCACTGACCTCATCCTAACATAAATTTTCGAAACCCCCATCTCCGAGCGGTGCAGTGAATCGCAGCAGAACGGCGGCCGATACCTGGGCTCCCCGCCGTCTCGGATCATGCACCATTGACGTAAGTATACGCTTTTTCGGCGAAAGCTATAAGCGCGCGCGAACATGCGCGGATGGAGACGTTTTCGACACCGGCATGCTTTGGCAAAATCGTTCGTCGCTTTTTCTGCCCCCGGGTGAAAGCGCGCTAATTATTATGAGGCGTCCAAGCATTTAGCGCCCGCGTAAGTGCGGGCGAGAAAAAGCGCCGGCGAAATGGGAGAACTGAAAGTTTCTGGCTTTTTTCCTGCTCCTCGGCTTTTGAGAGATTGGAACTTGTGGATTGGGTTTTCTGCGATTTTACAGTAATATGGTTTTTTGGTACTATCCTATCTGGCTCCTTTCCGTTGGTAAGAAAACAGGGATTTGAGAAATTGAGTTCTGAATTCAACTTGGTACAGATCGGTGCAATTTTTTAAGTTTTTATTAAAATCGTAAAAGAAAGTACAGTTTTTTCAAAAATATTATATAGAATAAAGTTTTTTAATATATAAAAAAATATTGGATTTTTCATTTAGAAAATAGAAAGTAGGTGAGAAAATAAAAGTTAAATATTTCAAAAACATTTATAACAAATATTTTTTTACGAATTTAAAAAAAAGAATAAATCCATTCCTAAAATCCCCACACGCACAATAGTTCTTTCATTGTTTCTCCAAAGTTTCACGATGTCCATCGACATTCTTATAAAGTTATTACAACTTTCCCCGTCAACGTTGTAAACCCGTTTTTCTTGCAACTAAATATTAAAATTGTATGTCCCAACGCAAAAAAGTCGTAACTAAAAGCATTAAAATTGTGACAATTCGGTTTATTGCGTAAAACATAAAATGACATTTCCTACAGCGACAATGAAAGTTAAGCTAATTACGCAATATAAAATGAAACGAGAGGCGCGTTTTTTTTCGGCTTCGTCCAGTGGACGGGGGGAGAAAAAAGTCATCGCGGGTTCGAGCATCGCTGACTTTTACAAAGTTGAAAAACTGAGTAACGACGGAGTCAGGAAGAACCTTCCTCGCGATCGCCTGAAAATGTCTCTTTAATTAAAATTAATTAAATGCAAATTTCCTACTAAAAAATGATGATTATCAGGGATTCTTGTGCAATATAGTAAGGAACGTTCATTGAGTTGAGGTAAAAGACTTCTTAACTGATAAGAAATTTCTGGAACTTTGGTGATGATTTTTTTCACCATCATTAAACTATTCTAAAGTATTAGAAAATGCTTATGTGTAATTTAGCAATGGTTGAAAGAAAGTGGTACCGATAAAATATTTCAACTTAATATTCCAAAACGTTCCTGAACGTTACACTTATGTAATGTATTACTAGAATGATTTTCAATGCTTGATCGAAGTTTATATCACTTTATTAACATTATGCCTGGAAGTTAACTACTTATTGAATCAATACTACATTTTTCCTGCAACTATATTTTATATAATAATATTGTCAACAAGATCAACAATGTATCTTGCAGCAAAAATGTTGTGCAACTCGATTTTATACTACATTATTAAATTTACGGAAACGCGCTAATAAGATTTAATATAAAATTTATAGATAAGGAAGCAATAGGTTAAAAAAGAAAAAATTGGTCGTTAGTTACATCACTGGAGGGTAAACCGCTTCTACTAAGAAGACTATTGTAATGTTTGATTACTGCGGCAATTAAAAAAGGCTAAATCTTATAGTTCGACGGATTTCAGTTCATATATGCAACAATATCGCGTTTCTAAATATTATTCACCGATAAAAAGTCTCCAGATGCTTACTGACCCATATTTCTCCGAATATCAGTTTTGAAATTCATCGATCTTACATAGAAACTTTGTCCACTAGGAGAAAGCAGGGCATTGTGAACACTTCGGGTAAATTTATTACTGGAAATAAATTGATAGCCAACATTGATACTTCTTATTTGCAAAAAATTATTAAAAGGATGATAAATCAGTGATTTCTGACCATTTCGTGCTAATAATTCATTCACGCGCCTCGTCATTAAAGTTATTATTAAAAATTGCCGATTTTTTACAAAATCAACCGTACGCCAACAACGGACAGCCGGTAAAAGGCAATAAATAAGGAAGCCGGGTGAACGCACCAAGCCGATTCGTCCTTGGTCGCGCGATTTACATCCGCGATTGGCAAAGGCGGCGGCCGATCGCCGGATAGAATTCGTTCGTTACGGACGATTACATTTCACTTGGAGTTTTTTTTTTCGACAATCGTCAGCACGAAAATCGGACACCGCCGGTGGAACTGATAGTTCGTTGTTATTTTGCTTGATGGTCGATCAATTCGATTGATTTTCTTTTGTTTATAGACGCGCAGCTTTGAATAAAGGCGCAACAGGTGTTTGCCTTCAGGTTTCTTGGAGTGCAATGCGCTCTTTTTTAGTGTTGCTTTGCTTTGATTTTATGGATATTTGTAGAGATTGAATATACAATTTAAATGAATTGATTGTTTATTTAAGGAAAAATATGAATTTTTCAAACTAAAATTATAAAAAAATTAAATTTGAGAAAAAAGTAATTTGCTTAATACTTTGATCCAGTATTAAGTAACAAAAGCGCAGTTCGTATAATACGAATAACAGTTACGACACAGAACAAACGCATTTTATGCGGGAGCCGTTGCACAAACCCGAATCGTCAAACATTGTCAACCTGTCAGCAAACACGGCGATCGATCAATCCGGCCCGCGATTTTCGCCGGGCAATAAAAGCAAGACCGATCGCCCGGTGCGCGAGAGGCAAAAAATTCTCCAGCCAGGAATGTACGGCTCGTTTCCTCGAATTCCTTCGTCACCCCTTAAAGCGGCAATTATTCGCGAACCCCTCCCCCCGTCCCGCGCCGCGATTAATCGCCGGTAATTGCCGCTTGAACGAACCGCACCGAGCGAAATCACGTGCGGAGCATTCAGAGCGGCACGAAAGCCGATTTTTACGCCGAGGTGTGTTAGGCGCGCCGAGGGAGGAAAAAAAAGAGTTGCAGTCGCCGGCCGGGCCGTTGCGCGCTTTCGGCCGAAGAGGCTGGATGCGGGCAGTATTATGAGATTCGAGTTACATTAGGTTTTGTGGCGGGCTTTTCAGTTTGTGGGAAGTGGATTATTTCGTACGAATCGATGCAAGATTTGGAAGAATAATGCTCGTAGCAGATTAGCCGTAAGAAATCACCGCGTCAATCTATCGTCGCTTACTTTCCAGCCATCCGTTTCTTCACACTCCCCCTTGGCGAGCTGCGAAAGCAGCTCTCGCAAAATCTCCCTCGCAAAACACTCATTAGCGGCATTGACATCGCCTTCCCGCCCCATCGCAGATGAATAGGCCGTTTCCTCGCGGCGGGATTAGGCATGCAAAGTCATTACGAAACTCGTCGGTCAGCACGCGGAAGCGGCTCGGAGGGCCGACTTCCTCGCACGTCCGAGCCGCAAGAACGCGGAGCGTCCAGTCACGACACCCGCAAAATCATCTGCACACCTTTCTCGCGGAGGAAGCAAAGAAGGCATTCGCCGCCGGTGATTCTTCCCAACCGTCACGGATTCCGAGGCGTGGATTCAGTTGGGATTGACGCGGGCTTCCTTTTGCCGCGCTTTTTTTGCGATTGTAGAAAACTACGTCGGTGTGTTAAAAGGCTGACGGACCGTGGAGGTTTTAGGAAAACGAGATTTGTCGATGCACTCGTAAAAATGGAAGGTTCGCACGATGGAAAAGCTTTGCTTAATGAGTGATGAATATGAAATTTAATAATTTGTTTAATAAAAAGCGTCATTGCAATGTGTATAATAAATATGAAAAATTAATGTTTGCAAGTGTAACATAGTGATTTTAAATAGCTTCTATTATTTACCGGACTGGTTTATAAAATTGCAATGAACGAAAAAGATAAAGATATAATGCGATTTCTACATCAGTTTTAACCGCAACTTTCTCACCGGGTTGTCTTGGTAAATTTATGAATTAATAAAACAATTTCAGAAAAATTATATAATGAAAAAGCTATTAAATGATGTAATAAAAAAAATTATAAAATTATAAAAATAATAAAATTTTTACAAAATTGTTTGGATGAAATTGGAAACGAAAACATGTGTCTCACTGCTTTGCAAAAAAACAAACTCGAAGAAAGCATAATTAATTTTTTACTATTATTTGAAGAAGAACGATGTTTATTCTTTCCTTTTTCTGCAATAAATTACTTTTTTAAATCAATTTTGTTGCCTTATATTTACAAGGTCAAGTTAGTATCATCTATTCTCAATCATATTTTCTATCTTACCTACTTTATTCAAATAAATAATTCATGTAAAGGCTATTATCATTGTTCCATGCTTTAAAAATAATTTAATGTGTTTAGAATTACAATTACAGACAACATATTCACCATCATTAAGAAACATCTTTATTCGGTCATAACGAATTTATGCATCAACATCTATATAGATGAGCCACGAAGCAGTGAAGCGCAATGCTCGTGAAAAATCGATTTTAAATATCGAATGTCCGTACAATATTGGGAAACGACTCCTGGGCCGTTATTATAATTGTATAATTTTACGAATCATAAATTTAGCGCCGAAACCACAATAAAGTGAGCACCGAAATCGATTGTCATTAGCTCGCCGCAGAAAATCAATGAGTTCAGCGGGTCAGCTGTTCGACGGCTAGCTTGAAAAAACCACAACGAATTCTCCGATGCAATGTTTGCCCGATATTGGGAAATTGGTCTAATTGTGCCATTTTAGTACTTACAATTTTATGGATCATAAAATTGGCTATAAAGCGGCTGTATGATAAGATGCAAAGTAGATTGGCTTCCATAAAGACTATTGTTAACAAGTTTTAATTTCAGGCTTTCTTTAAATTCGGGTACTTCTTGGGAAGAATGCGTTCGACTGAATAAACAATGGATTATAAAAAATGTAATTTGATTGCTCAATATTTACATAAACATTTTTGTCAATAATAAAAAGCAGCTGGCTTTTTGCACGACATTACTTATTATTGTAGATACAGAATTATGATTATGAAGTTATTTCAATAATGAGAAAAAGCCAGAATTCCGGTTCAAATATTTCTTTTCTTAAATAAAATTCTTTTGGTTTAAGTATTTTTAAATCCATTATTTGTTATTTAACAGTGAAAGAATAAAGAAGAAAATAAATGTTTTGCTCTTGTAGAACCTAAATTCTTTAATAACTCTTTTTCCTTGGTAAATAAATTAAGTACTAAATTGAGTTAAAAAGTTATATGATTTTAACGATTGACAATATAAAATGTAATTGATAATATAAACAAAATACTGTAAAAAATATATTTATATCACATGTATTATGTCCAAATCATAAGAACATAAAACAGAATTGTTATATATTAATATACACGTATTTAAAAAAAAAAAAGCTATAAACCATGTGATTCCATAATTTAATGAAATTTGACAAACCTATCTGTATATACAACCGATGAAATATTATGCCACAAGATCCTTTAAACGTTTCAAAATTACTTTCTAAGAATAGCCACAAAAGAGTGCAAAAGAAAAGAAATCATATAAAATAAATGCCTTTTAATGTTACTTTAAATAATACTAAAAAACATTAATTTCATTTAAGAAGAAAATACTTTCATAATAAAATGTTCAGCCTCCCGGGCTGTGAACTTGTCGCATACTGACTGAAAGCAGTTATCTTCTAAACCCACACCGCAGTTCAAAAAAAGCACCCATTAATCAATATTGACCCAGAACAACGCCTCTCGCAAAACCAGAGCTCGGCGCCCGTTTCCCAACCGGCTCCCAATTCCCCTCCCCCGAGAGCCAAATTCCCTTGAAAAAAATTCGCCGCGACCAAAAAAAAAACACCTCAGACACTCGCAAAAAGCGAGAAAAAAAGGCCGAGTTCGCCGATCTCGCGTTGCATAAGAGCGCGGAGCGAAACGTTCCTTTGTGGGAAAAAGGCCTGGGTGCATAATCGGGCAGGCATCGCTGGGCGCGTTCGGGCGTGAATGGTGCCCAGGTGGGGGAGGAGGCTCCAGCTTCCGCGATTATATCGGCGGGGGGAGGCCCGGTTTTTCCGTCACTTGCAGTATGAAGGTCTAAAGAAGCCCCGCCGCCCCAGTCGGCCAGTCTGCAGTCCAGCACCGGCCGCCGCCACCGAGCGATCGCTCCTTAAGATCCCCCCCCTGATAGGTTGTTGTGCCTTAAAAGCCGATCTCCCAGGCCGGTCGTGGATCGAAGAGGAACGATGGGCTCGATTGTAATGATGATCGTCGTCGCTGCCCTCGGAGTGGCCGCGCAGGCTGGACACGTGGACATTAACGTCATTAACCACTCGCTCGAGCAGCAGCAGCAGCAGCGGCAGCAGCAGGAAGTGGAGTTGGCGCAGGATCTGCAGCAGCTGAAGCAGGCGAATGAACAGGTGGCGCAGGCCAGCCAGGAGGTGCTGCAGCAGCACCAGCAGAGGAGCGAGGAGATTCAGAAGCAGGTCGAGGCGCTCATCAGCCAGGTTAGTGACTCGTGCCGGGATGAGAGAAGTGCTGGAAGAATCGAAGTCGGTTGTGATCGCGCTTTTGATTAAAATTCGAGTCTTTGAGATATTATTATTTTCATTAATTTTCATGAATTCCAAATTTCAAAGTGTTTCGAAAAATTATTTTCTTGCAAGTAAACTTATCAAAGATATTAAAAAATCTGTTTGATATTCCATTGTAAGTAATTAAATAAAAATGTTTGATGGAGGTAGAATGGAATGATTCTTCCGAACAACTTTGTTACCTGCATTTTACCTCCACCAATTCTAAAATTTCTACCGAACGTTCAAATCAGAATCGAACTAAATATACAAATGTGTACAAAACTGATGAATTTTTTATTCAATTATTTTAATAATTTTTCGGAATCACAGCTTTGCACCTGATGTAGAAAATTAACTTTATTTTCTTTCTCAATTTACTTTAGGCCTTACCAGCAACATATAAAAAAATTATTAGCTATATAATTATGTATCGGTTAAAATAACTATTGCTTCATAGGAAGATTGATGAGTAGGCAAGCTGTTTTCCGTCGTAAAATAGATCGTTTTTCGGGCCATAAAACTCACTTGGATTTTACTGCACTCTATTGAGTGGAACGAAATTCTTGTTGTAGTAACTGATTTAAATGAACCCTCTGTGACGTTCTATTAGGAACGTTTAGTTTCTTTTATTGCGATTCAAACTTAATTATTCAAAGTATAATAATAATTGTCTGCTTGTACCGAACGGCTTACGCTAACACACTCACTGGTTCCTTGCTTGGACCAATTAGGAAAAAGGGTGGATTGGATTCCATTGGACCCGAAACCCTTGTCGCAAAAATAACTTATAAATTCTTTTTATTGTAAAATTTTGCTTAAGTATTTATTGTAATTTTAATAATTGATTAAATTAGAGAGCGCGAATATTTCACTTAATAGTGATGCAGTAAGGTCTGTGGTTTGCACAGAACTGTGTTTGAAAATTTTTCGAAAAATGGAAAGGGCACAGAATTCGATTCTGGTCGTTTATTTAAATCGTAGGTCACACAGCCTCTGTAATCTACTAAAATCTTGATCTTCTGTGTGCGCAATCCGCTTCGCATAGAGTACAAAAAACTAGCATCTTATCTACCAGGATAACTTACATAATCTTGAACGAACTATTTGCATAGTTTATTATCGAGATTATCCGAGTTTATAAAATAGCAGTACTTCCACCTGAAACGAACTACTTCATTTCTTTAGACAAAAATAATTAGAACTTTTAAAATTCTATTTTCAGTTTTATGTCCAACGATAAACTTTTTAGTTTTCAATTCAGTTATCAATTTCCTTGAGCCAATACTCTAAATATTTCGCAATGAACTGAAGCAATAATGATAGTAATCAGTGTTGAAATACAGTTCGGACTAAATATTTGTCATTTTATTGAGATTTAACAGAAACTATAATCAACTTTTATTTAACCATATTTAGCAAGCTGCTATATTAATTTTTCTGAATGAATAATAAATCCCCTTTTAAAATGTGTTGTAAAAAATTAAACTTTTAACGATCCCTTTCTAAAGTAACATTTTTAAAATTCTTTAGTTAATCTTAAATTCGTTAAAACAATATCTGAAGTTGCGAAAGAGAAAAAAATTAATAGATTATTTTAGTTTATAAATTAAAATGTAAGTTATCAAATACAAATAAATCAGCGTTACACTTGTAACGAAAACCGTGCTCTTAAATCCTTTTCCTATTAAGCACAATAAAAAGTATAAATACCTAAAGTGAAAAACTGATCGCTCAGCGCATTACTTCGTTAGGAACAATAGCAAACACCTTTCCGAAAAACATTTCAAACGAACGTTATTTAATTCCACCTTATAATTGATAACCGCCTCGCATCAAGCCAAAATCCACAAAGCATTGCGCAACCTTTGCGCCCTCGGCGAACAATATCACCTGGCCAATTAATCGGACGTTGCATGCAAGCCAATTGCGCAACCGAACCGGACAAAACCCCGTCTGACTTCGCTTTCCGTTACCTAAAAGATGCAGCGCGGACAATCAAACTTTTTTTACACACGGAAAACTTTCTCGGCGCGCGCAAAGAAATCGGCGGCCCCTAATTCGCTCGATCGATTTGATAAGAGGCTCTTTCACTCCTTTGTTGATTTGGCACAGTGATATAACGATAGCCTCGATCTTTCCTCGGGAATCGCGCGATAAAGAAAAACTCGATTTTATTGAGCCGCTCTCAGCCGCGAGCTATCGGGAGAGAAAGTTCACGCGGTAGTTGTAAAATTTTTCTTATATTAAAAGGACTCCGGGCGGCGACGGCGGCCGGGATGCGATGCCGCATGCTTGTTAGCGGACGAGGTCTGGTTATTAAGAGGGAAGCCGTATTTTTATATTGGTGTCGTTAGAGGAATTGTTGGGATTCTGTGATGTAATGAATCGGAAGAATTCTAGAAGTGATCGAATTCCGCGTATTTATCTCGAGGGAAAAATGATTTAGTTTATATATTTAAATTTTAAAGTTTCTCCTCGAATTTAGAACGTTATTCCACGCTTAAGAACTTACTTTTAAATTGATAATTCATCATTAAAAGTTTCTACAGGATGATCGCACCAGTAGATGGACACTTAAGCATTTTTGTACTTTGTATTAAACAGATTTTCATGAGTATTTGTTGTTTAAAATAATTTGTACGATTATTGAATGCAAGAAACTTCAATTTATCAGTTAATACATACCAGCCGTATTAGAAATATTAGAAATATTTGTTTAAATTGAAAATTTGCAAAAAAAATTTGCAAAAATTATGCGAAACTCGCGTATTACCAGACAGCTGCAAGTCTCCATTTAGTTAACTAGTGCATCTATTGGTATTATAGGTTATACATATAGAACCCCCAGTAGGTGGACACTATTTTTGAAGATACTTTGTTTTATGTTAAAAGGGCACTTGTTGCTAAGTATCAGCTTAAATT
>UCOL01005816.1:0-10758 GCA_900474335.1 Ormyrus nitidulus | reverse complement strand
GATTAAGCGCTCGGTAATTAAACCATGGAAGAACGTTATTAAAACGGATGTTTCGAAAGGCCGGGTGTGCTGGAGCGCTCTAAAAGATAGGAAGCATTCACTTTTGAGTTAAATGAGTAAAAGGAAATTTTCTTGGCATCTGAATTAATGTAACAATTAACACGTTTTGTTCGATAATTCGTAAATATCTGCTTGTGACTTGTGAATTAATTATCGAGTGGAACATTAAGTATCATGGTAATATTTCAGTCTTTTAAGATTTATTCGAGCAATTAAACGATAATTTCTTTAAAGGACTCTTCGCTTTGTGCATTAATGAAATATCTTTCGCCGCAACCTTGAATGGAGATCTTTCGAAAACTGACGCATTAATCCGATGATGTAACTGAAATCCCAATTGATAAAAAGTACACAAGTTTATTTTTAAAATGACATTCTCCTTTCAAAAGTACGCGTATAGGAATGCACTGTAGGCAGAACGAAAAAAAAAGTAATCTTTTTTTTTTCTTTTTTTTTCAAAGCAACGATAATTTAACATCCGCGACAGGTTTTAATTCGCGCGTTGCAGCGGCGGCAGCACATTTTCCACGAAGCGCGTTAGCCGGTATTAATCAAAGTTTCCCCGCTGTATAAACGGCGCGCGAGCTCTCGCGGCGATAGCTTTTAAAAAACAATTACAATAAATCTGATTCACAGCGTCATGCCCTGTAAAATTAGACGCTATCTCCGTGCGCAAATAGTCATTACATCTGTTATTCATAATGCCGATTAGCATCTCTCTCTCTCTCTCTCTCTCTCTCTCTCGCGGCGAGCGAAAGCCCCCTCTGCGCATACACGTAATAATTTCCCTACGGTGCGCGCGCGTATAATATAGCCGAGCTGCATTATCAAACGGCTCCTTTCCCAAGCCTCGAATTCTCGCCTCCCCCCGACGCAAAGACAAATAAATACGCGCATTAAGCTCCGGCGATCCGCGGCGGGCCGATAACGATCGACGGAGGAAGTGGCAGCCTCCTCTCGCAAGAGGCGAATCATTGAATATATCGCGCTGTGCTCTCGTTCCTCGGGCGGTTTTGTAATTCAGAGCCGCGGAGCGCGCTAATAAGCCGCGCGGAAGAGAGTAAAAGCGAGGGAGAGGAGGAGGAGGAGCTGCCTCGGAGTAGATGAAAGAGGCCGATATTAATTTGCATTAGTTTAATAGGCGCGCGGTTTATACACGGCCGGTCTCGCGAGAGAGGGAGAATAAGGTCACGCCAGCGCCGAGTGAATAATGAACGCGGTTTATCTCCGCGGAGTAACTAGCGGTGTTCGTGTAATGGGGACATTCATCAACGCGATCTCGCATCGCCTTTCCGTTCGCGTTTAAGGGCCTCTTGACGATTTCTGCCCCTGCCGCTGCTGCTGTTGCCGCTGCCGCTGCTGCTCGTCGTCGCCGATTTCCTTTATTTTCCTTATTATATTATTCCGCGGGCTGACTTTTTTTCTGGGGGGGATATATAATTGATACGTTGCCCGGAGATAGACCAGCCGCGTTTGATCGGCCGAGATTTATCAGCGAGATTGAGACATCCGACGAGATGGCCGAACAAGATAAATTTGCATTTATTTTATTTCCTGGCGTGGCGTCATTTATTTCGGGACGTCGGACGGAGGAGAGGCTGAGAAATTTATTCGTTCAATAAAACGGAGAACATATCGCCCGAGCTAATAGATGTCCGGTTTCAATCGGCTCATCTTGCGGACGGGACTTTTTCATCTTTTAGAAGTCGATGTGCTTCCTTGTGCCATCTATTACTCTCGGAGTCATGTGTAAATTCCGATGACGCGTTAAAATAACTTTTGCCGGGAAGAAATAAATTATGGAAATGAAACTACTGTTTTGTATTTGTTGAAGTGGATTTTTACCCAGATCTAAATTAGTACCTCGAGATAAAGCTATTTGTTAGGCTGAAAAGGGGCAATTTTGTTTATCAATTAAAATATAAACTTGAAAAAGCGATAAACGCGCGAAATATATAAGCAACTCATAATTTTCCTTTCTTTTATGCGGCAGCTATCTTAAACATTATCATTATTAACCATTTTTCTTTTTTCCTCGTCACTATCGCCATATTAGGTTTCCTCACCCAGTAATTTTAGCTACCGTTTCATGGATAATTAAGCCTTAACTTTTTTTTTCCTTTTTATTCCATCAGGCTGAAGCCATAACTTAAGTTAACGATATATTTTTGAGATAAAATGTTTTTAGAATAATTTTAAAACACTTAGCATTATTTTGTTGATTTAAAATATAATCCTACTTTTGTTTAAAAATAATTGAATAAGATCTTTCATTTAGAAACCACTTAACCTGGTCCTTATAAAAAAACATTTGTTCGCAAAGGAAAATGCAATAATAAAACTCCCAAGTCCATGAATTATTAACTTGATCACTCCTTTTGCTCATCGATACATTTAAATACGTATAATAAACTTATCCATCAGAGTATTTCTGACTGCAGCGTCAGCATCTCACGTACAGAACACGTAAAACAAGACACCCGTCCCATTAACATTGTAAATTCCGCGAGTATTAACTCTCGAGCTGATAGACGTCAATCATCCACATGCCAACTCGTACATCACCGTGGCATCCGTCCTTTGGGCGAAATACACATAATTTGGGGCAGTTATGTGTACACAAGTCGGCTGGCAGACCTGCGGCGATAATATAAAAGCCGAAAAAGAGCGCCGCGGAGAAACAAAAAGCAACAGCGGCGACGACAACAACGGCGGCAGCGGCAGCAGCAGCAGCAGCAGCAACACGCGACTCGGGTGAAAAAGCCAACAACAAAAGAGAGGAGAACGAGAAGGAGAGTGGAGCGGGAGACGTAACTCGCGCGGCGAGCCGTGTTATTACCGCCCTTTTCGCAGTGCAGGCACCTCTGTAATTATGATTTTATTTTTATGGACATAAATTATACAGGCTGCCTAGCTGTGTCATTATATGGCATTTTAATTCAAGGCCTGTAGACATAATGGTAACCCCGGGCCTCGCCGTCATCTCTCTTTCGCTCCGAGAGAGAGAGAGAGAGAGAGGAGGGAAAAAGAGCCAGAGTATATACCTTTAGCACACCTATATCTACAGGGCTGTTTTACGATAGTTGCTCCTTCTTTTTTCTGTTTCGAGCTTTTTAGAGCGCGCGAGCTCGTTTTTTCCCGCAACGAGAGGTTTTACGATGTTATTAACAAGGGGAGATTTCAGATCTAAATTAAAAATTGCCGCGCTAATTTTTAGGTGTGCATTATACTCTGCTTTTGTAATTCCAGTGTGACTTTACTTTAGACGCGAGTGCCGTTACCGCAGTTTTTATCAGATCAAACATTTTTTTGTAATTTCGAATTTCATTTGTTCAGTTCTTTAAAAATGTTCACCATTAAAGAATTTTGCGTGACATTTACAGTTTTCTGAAATAACGTGCTGCTCGCAACGTCTCAAAATATCAAAGGGAATTATTAATGCAATTGATAAATTGACAAATTTCGAGGCGAAATGTAGCTTGAACCGGGTATTACAGGGCTTACATCAGAGCAGTCACTTTAATCATGACAAGTAAATATATTCGTTCCGAATCATTAATCACCTTTTCGTTTTATAAATCACTCAAAGCCTCTATAGACCACTCAAACATAAACGTCACTCACCCGCGAGCCTTTCATCCTCTCAGCCTTCGCCTTACAATAATTTAATCACCTTTTTTGCCCTCGCGGCGAATCACCTGCAACCAAAAAACAGGGCGGCTTTCGGTGGAGAATGAGAGAAAAAAAAGGCGAGAGAGAGAGAGAGAGAGAGCCAGGCGGAAACTACACTCGGAGAGAGAGGGCGACCGAGGTTTGATCGCTTTTTGTTGACGAATGGGACGAGGATCAACACGTTACAGTAGCTGGTATTACCCCATGTTACGTACAAGCGGTGCGCGCCGAGCTGTCAGGCCGCCGCCGCGCTGTCAGTCTCCTGTCTGGTTGCTGTCTGTCTGTCATTCACTTGCTCGCCGCTCTCTCTCTCTCTCTCTCGTACTTCCTCCATCCTTTATCTCTCGCGTCAGCTCGGCCTTGAGCCAGGTGGCTGCTCTCGAAATGCGCCGGGGAGAGGATTAAAAATAATTTGATAATTGCGCTTTTGCTAGCGGCTGTCCGCAAAAATGAGAAATGCTGGAAGGGCTATTGAATTATCGGAGGAAAAGCGACGCTGATCGCTCGGCGAGCGACGTTTCGAGTCAACTTTGCCGTTGCTCTTGGGTATATACTGGACGCGTTTAAAACTCGAGCCCGATTGCATTTAATTTGCATTTTTAAACAGGCACCTATCAATGCGTCGACGGGGATTTTTAAACGGAACTGTTCCTGTCTTATTTTCAGACGTTTAACGAGCTGAATATCGGTTATCGAGACTGAAACGAGCATATAAAGGTGCACCTCTCAACGTGTACTTTTTACGTAAGATTTTTTTTTAACGTCAATGCGCAGTTATGCAACAAAGTTCTTATAATTTTATCTGGCACTTTGGCAAGCGTCACGTCGGACTTTCTTTTCGTCCAATGCGGCGGCACGATTTTTATTCCAAGCTAAAATGCGAAATTGCATTGACGTCAGTTTACGAGTCATAAATATCTGAAGACCCTGTTAAACGCATTGTCGTCGAGGCCGGCCGTAAGTTAGGTGACGTCAATCTCTGACAATTATGTTCTCGTTTTAAATTTGCGAATATTCAAATTAGTCAGATTGCATGACTAACTGTACAACCGGCGATAAATACCGCACTTAAGTTTGAAAAGAAAAAAAAGGCCGATAGTGAAGGCTCAATTTCCAGCCACTTTATCGGCCCGGCGGAATTTTGCTAAAAATTTTAATCTTCCCGATCCGCTTGAATTATGCCTTTCAATTTGCATTATCGATGCCATTTATTTTTCGGGCCCCGCTTCCTAACAAGCCGTTTACAAATAGCTTGTAATTCAATTGAAAATCCTCGGCATTAGCCGTCGCCTCTCCTCTCTCTCTCTCTCTCTCTCTCTCTTTTTCCTACTCGCGATAATTTACTCTTGTCAGGAGCGCACGAGATTCGCCCCAGCATCACTCGGCAGCTGTTTGCATATCCGGTTTATGTTTCAATCCAGTTCCATCAATGTGAATAAATAGCCGTTACCCGTGAGGGAGAAAAAAAGGTAGCGCGCGGGGCTTCGGCATTAATATGTATTGGCAATAAATCGATATCGATAATTAAAATCTGCCGTGCGCCGAACGTGCAAAGTGTCTGCCTGCCCACCCTCCCCTCCCTCTCTCCCGCTCTCGCTGGCTGGCTGGCTCGTTTGTATAAAAGTTCAATTTGTTATATGTAACTGCGCGCGAGATGACTATAAATATTGCGTTACCCCTTTTTAACTAAGATCGTAAATCCGCGTGATTTATGGGCGCGCGTCGCCCGCGAGAAAGGGGGCCGGCCCCCTCTGCCCGCCTTCCCAACGGCTGCCTGTCCGTGTCCGTCTCTATCCTTTTTCCTCTCGCGCAAGCTCCCAGAGAGAGAGAGAGAGAGAGGGGGGGGGGCCTGCGCCGCATTTGTGACTTTAACGCGTTTTTCGAATATACCCCGGTACGGTATTTCGCAACTTATCGCGGCTACGGCCTATTTTGCATTCTCGCGCGGCAGCGGCTCGACGTTTTTTATGACGCGCGGCCTGCAACTAAGTGCTGGATGCAATTTTCGAACTATCTGCCTTTATGCCCCGCCGGAGTATAAACTTTTTGAGTGCGATACGCGGCCTTTTAAGATTGAAGCGCGAGCAAACGAATGCGCTTCTGGCCCTTTTTTTTTCGAGGAGCGCTATTTTTTTCAGGGTTTTCGGCTCGAACCTCTGCGTAATTGAAGGAATAACTGGGCGAAACGCGAGCCGGTAAGTAAATTGTAAGTAATAAGCGAGAAATTCTGAATTCTGCGGTCGTTCCTGATGGGAAACGTAAACTTTTGCCAAGCACAGTGTATAACTTTTTAGATTAGATCTCGAGCAATATAAGTATATTTTAAACTTATTTACAACTCCGAAGTTAATTTAAAAAATTTAATTTTCAACTCAATCCAAAAGCGCCAAGAGAACCTGTCCATTCCAGAGGGCCAGCTGTTCCCCGACGTTTAATAGACTCGTTGCCCGTCACAATTATATTACAATCCCTTCTCGCGGTCCGACTGGCCTCTAATACCCAAGTATCCGTCGACTCGATCCTTGGCGGGCCGATCGTCATCGAAAAATTCCCGGGTGATAAACTGCGCGCCGCTCTCGGCCCGTAAATCAGCGAAATATTTATTTCCTCGGAGCTCTCGCGTAACTGTTTCAATAGAACCCCGGGCTCTCCCTTCTCTCGAATCAAAGAGACAGCTCTGTTTCTCTCGCTCGATACAAAGCGGCGTAAAAATTTATCGGTCCCCCCCTCTCCCTCTCGAAGGATTTACGTGCCGATACACGAGAAAACGGTGTTAATCCGAATTATGGACGAGAGCGGAGCCCACATAAATCGCCGGGCAACTCCTCGCTCAACAAATTGCTCGAGTGTCGGTAGTTGGCCCGCCCTATTCGTCTCCCCGGCGATACGGGAGAGAGAGAGAGAGAGAGAGAGAGAGAGAGAAAAAGGCGTCGGATTTCTCGAGGGTGCACAAGTCATTGCCGCATTGATTTTCCGAACGCCCCCCCGCCGCTGCTGCTACTTTTTTAACAAGCGGAATAGCTCTTCCCGAAGTATTTGCTTGCCTTCGGGAGAGAGCTATTGAAACCGAAATAATAGGTGTAATATTTTAGATTGGCCGACGCGCTTTTTATTCGGGAGAACGGGTATGTACGGCTTGACGTCACTCAGATATTCAGCTCCTCGGTAGCAATTTCAAATTATTTCTTCTTCTCGTATTTCTCTGCCTTTTTCAAAGAACCGACTAGCCGTAATTCAAAGCAGTTCAGTGCCTGCGGTTTTTACAATAACTTTATTTTCGCAACAAAATCATTTGTTCAAAATATGATCGCCATCCCTCCTCGGAACGAAGTGGTCCAAAGCTGCCACAAAGAGCAAGTTTTATTACGCATCTCGAGCGAGATGCCAGTGTCGTAAAAATCGCGAAAACAAGTGCCCGCGGCCTCCCTCCGTCGAACGTTAGCGCGTTTCCGCGTCGTTTTCTTCGCCTCGAAAAGATCGGGGCGCGTCGAATGAAAAGTCGGGGCGGACTTTGACAAAGCGGCCGCGACTCCTCGACAAATAATATGCCCGGCCAGCCGAAAGCTCGGCCGGCCGCATCTCGCTAATGACGTCGTTCGTTTCGCTTTTATGACTAGGGTGACATTACGCGCCGGCGGGAGACATTCAACGCTGCCGCTGCTGCGGGGCTTTAAACTCGTCGCGCTCGCATCCTGGCCCCGCGGAGTCCTGCGAGGCGTCTCCGCCTCCTTCCGCTCGAGACGGGCACAAATTACAAGCCGAAGGAGTCTTCCTTTATTGTCGTTTAATGTATACATTTCGCTGTTTGCCTCGGATGAGGCGACGGGACATTCTTTTATTCTCGGCGAGTTGCGTAAGTTGCTTGTTTTCAGGAAGCTACCGTTATTCCTGTGCCGCGTGAGATGGCTGTAATTTTTTTTTTTTGTTTTTATAAGCGAGAGGCATTAAATGCGATTGTTGGATGATAAATTAAAATATTAATAACTTGTTACGGGCCGCGAATTAAATTAAGACCAAGCAAGGAAGGAAAAAAGTGGACATTGGTTTCGTAATAAAATGAGTATATGAATGAACTAAATTTTCAAGCTCCAGTAAAGATTTCTAATTCCTTCGATCCCTCCCCCGAAATAGTGAAATAAACATTTGAAAACAAGTACAGACATCCTCCTTGTAAGTTGGCGCTCTCCCCCTCCTCCCCCCGGGGGCGCGACCTCGCCGCTCCTTCCTCCTCCTCCTCCGAGAGGGAAAAGAGCCCCGGCTGACGTACGAGCTCGGGCGCGTAACCAAGATATACGAGCGCCCTTCCCGAAAAAGTGTTAAGGAATTATGCCTCGCCGAGTAAATGAGATGTGTCTGCCGCCGGGACATAGATCACTCGGACGCCATCCATTCCCCGCGCTCGGAAATAAATACGATCCTCTCCGCGAAAAAAGCCATCCTCCTATCTCTTCCTCCGCGGCGGCGGCGGCGGCGGAGGAATCGTCCTCGCGCGCGGCCCGCATCCCGCAGCACATCCTTCTAGCCGACGCGCCGCGCCGGAAGGATCTCCTCCACACCTACGCAGCTACGGAGAGAGAGAGAGAGAGAGAGAGAGAGGAGCCGGCAAATAAATTGATCCATTACTCAGGCGAGCAGTCATCTTCTTTCCCCGGCTTCTTCTTCGCCTCCTCCTTCCTTCCTTCCTTCCTTCCGGATTTTCTTCCCGCCGCGCGCGAGGGAGCTTTAGTCGCTGAGTGAACGTTCACGTACTTGCGAGTAACCTTTTTCGCGAGAGAACCCTGCTTCTCTCTCTCTCTTTCGTACAGCCGGGGCTTTCTTTTCCTGCGGAGCGGGAATCGACCTTTTTTTTATACCGCTCTCTCTCTCCGAGATTTGTCGAGCTCGTTATTAATTTTCTGCGCTTTAAACTCTGGTAACGAACCTGGATGATACAATATGTTCTTGGGATTTTTCTTCGCCTCTGCGGCGCTTTATAGGCAATTACACTTTTAATGGAGTGGTAATAACGAATTTTAAACAATATTGTTTAAAATTTCGCGCTTTCTTCAATTATTCTGTAAAGATCGGTAATTGTGCAAGCTCCAAAATAACTGTTGACCAGATCGAACGTCATTCGTTCCACCAAAAATTACCATCCATCGTCCGGCGCGACGTCTCGTTACGCGAGGTTTTTCAAACATTACACAAGTTACAAGCCGCGTATACGCGTCTAAATAACGAACGAGGCATATTCCTCGATATCACGCCGGTGATTCACGGCGGCTCTTAAAATTCATTAAACTCAAAGGAAAGGCGCAGGAGAGCGGTCAGCTCCCTCTATAACGACAGCTCGACTCCCCTTACGGGCGTCTCGGCGGCGGCGGCGACGGCGGGTATAACGATACCTACGCGTACGACTCCCGCGAACAACGTCGCGATTCATCTCCCCGGCGCGAGCATTAACGAGAGGCCGCCGGCGGCATTATACGCGAGAGAGGCCGCGTCGACAAGACCGCAGATTCATCTTGCCGCGGCGGCCGATTAATATGAAGCTTTTAGCTCTCTCTCTCTCTCTCGCGCCCGCCGAGAGCGGATCATCAATTCGGCCATTACAAATGTGCGCTCTCCTCTCTCTCTCTAATTGATGCCCGGCCATTACGCTCGTAATTTCGTTTTATATTTAAAACCGCGCGCCGCACGACGAATGCAGATGCCCCGCGAGAGAGAGAGAGAGAGAGAGAGAGAGAGAGAGAGAGAGAGAGAGCTGTCCCCCGGACAAATTGCTCATTTGCATGATACCGTTATTTATTAAAAGTGGCCCCCAGAACTCGCGCTGTTCATCGCCGCGGCTCGCGATCGCGCCTTGATTTGTTTCCTCTTTCGCGAGCTTGAGGGATCGCCGGAATTAGGAGGAAAGAGAGAGAGAGAGCAGTTTCGCCGTGTCTCGTTAATGTTTCAATCGGCGCGCCGAGGTTTTTAAGCGCGAAGAAAGTTGGAAATTGGTATATATGCAGAGCAAAACTGGGGCCTCGGGGCGGTCGATAAATTTCTCGGAAATTATGTTGGTAAAGATCGGTGGCTCTTATTTACTGCGCCGCGGAGCCAAAATAAAGGCAGCCGTATATACACTTACCGCTTGTAATTTACCGCGGCGACCGCGAAATTTAATGCTTTTAATTAGCCTTATTAAATTATTATTTCGAACGGCCCGACGAACGAACGTTGCGAAATCGAAGAAGCAGCGCGCGCAGCTTTGGCTCTCGAGTTAAGTTTACGATTGAAGCCGATATTAAGAAGTCATGCCGGACGAGCCATCGGAGAGCCTCGAAAGAATGATTCACCGCTCTCGGCTCTCTCGGCGCGGCGGCTGCGTCCACGTCGCCGTGAAACGAGCCGTTTATTTATTGAATGTCGCGCATAATTAACGACGCCCGATCGAAGTGCATTAAGAAAGGCCCCGCGGCTATCGCGTTTCGCATTTTAAACTCGTGCAACGCTTTTGACGTGGCTCTCGACGGGCGCGACGGAGGAAGATAAACTGTAGTCTCTTTCGATCGGCGTTTCAATCTTGATTACGGACATGCAGACGAGCTTAAATGAAGTGTTAATAAGTCGCGTCGTTTATGCGATGTCGCGTATATGTGTGCGCTCTCGGCGGGGTTTTGTGAAAAAAGGCACTCGGCTAAAATTGGCACTCTCGCGGGTAAGGTAATATCGAATTGGCAGCGACGCCGTCGGGTCTTCTGGCTATCAATTTTCGAGGGACTCTAAGTGATGCTTCGCAATTTTGGATCGCGGCGGAATTGCTTAGTTGCTTTTAGAATTATACATCTTCATTAAAATATTCGCTCGAATGTTTTTATTTTGCTCTCGGGCGTAAATTACTTTTGAAATTTTAGCGAAGTACACTTTGTACCTCGCTAAAATGTAATATTTTTACGATTATTTACTTTTATTTATTTATTTATTTACCAGAGTACAGAGACAGGCAAGTTTACAATCAATTATACAAATTCATATAAATGAGAAACAAGCATCCTATAGAGG